>CM026188.1:338040-350388 GCA_014825925.1 Bombus breviceps | reverse complement strand
AACTTGTCCAATGATCCGGAAAGGTGAGGGCAGGGTTTTTCCAAGTCGCGCGCCGACCACCTGCGCGCCGTCCCTCGGGGTGGGGACTCTGGGAAGTAGCAATAATCACAGAACATCGTGATTGCGCTGCCAGTATGAGTTTCAACTCGAGGTATGGCACGGTCGGTTATCCGGCTCTATAGCGCCAAACTAGTTGTCCTTCGCTGTTGTTGTCACCAGCCATTGCTGCCCTCTCCGTGCTTTCTTTGGTCAGCCGCTCCACCGTCTCTTGGAGACGACTGACCGCTCTCTCCAGAAGGCGCACCCTCTTCCGCACGTATGTGGCATCCTCCTCTTCCCTCCCGTGGGTCGGTTCCGTGTCCTTCACGGTCAGCTGCTTGTTGTCCAAACCCATATTCGTTTCCTCGTTCCGCGTCTCGTTGTCGACATCGGCGCCATCGCGGACGGTAGGGGGGGGGCGGCCGGTGTCGGCGCCGGCGTCCGCTCCGCACTTCGCACCTCTCTTCTTCCTTTTGCCGGGAGCCGGCAGCCACGCGGAGTCCAAATCCCCCTCGGACACGGATGCGTCCCCCCGCCGCGTGCGACGTCTCGCGCCTTCGCCACGACCGACGGCGGCAGAGACGGTGACCTCCGAGGACCCGGCAATCCCGCGGTACGACCGCTTGCCGAGCGCGCCCGTGACGGCCGCGGAGGAAGAACACGACGACGTTTCGTCGTCGGACCTCACCCCCCATGCCCCCGGTCGGGCCGGGGCAGGGTGACAGGGAGCCCCGCGAGAAGGTGAGGTGAGTGGTCTTCGCAGATATGGGCCCACCAACTGCTCCGAAATTCTCCGCACCGGACCGGCATCTGGCGGGTGCTAGAGGCGTCGACCAGTCGCCATCCGGCTATAGGTGAACATCAGATTCATCGGGGTTTCCCAGGGCGTGGTCTTACGCTCTGAGAACCCATACCTGCCTCGTGCTCCCCCGACTCTGTCTGTTCTAGCATCCCTTTGTCTTTTCTTAGGCCCACCACGCACGTGTTCCGTAACGGGTCGTGGCCAGGATCACGTAGGTCTTTTCTACGAAACTATTCAATTGTTTTTGGACACTGTTTATGGTTTACTCTGGATATCTCTTAGACCTTTTGCCAACGATACTACAATATAATTTATTTAACAATCAACTGTCAACAACCAACAATCAACAATCCTCGCTTCTCGACTATGTTTACTTCGCTATTACGTTTGACCCTTCGCACTTCACTGTTCAAAATCGAATGAATCTTTGAACAGATTCTTTTCTTTTGTTACCCCTCGATATCCCCACTACGCACGTGTCACCGTGGTCCTGGGAATACAGCAATAGGATAATCACATCTCACATACCTTAGCCATCAAAACAATAACTAAGCAGTAACAGCATACCTATGTCCAGCGATAACCCCCCCCCCTCCCCACACAGGAATCAAATCCTTGGTATAAAAACCCTCCCAAGTCAGTACTCGATAGTCTAGTCTAGTCTACTCTGTTCTGTTATAACATTCTGTATCGTTACTCTGTCAGTTTCTAATAAATTTTGCAATAATTATCATAATTGAAGTACCAGTTTTTCACCTTATGTGCGGAACGTGAAATAATCTCGAATCGACGTGACACACGTTAGACGTTCGTTAGACGTCCGCGACCATTGCCGCGTACGCATTCTCCCGAATATTCGGTGGTAGAACCGTAGGGATATCGATGGCATATTCAGCCTTACGCTTTGATGATATTACGCTTTGTGTCGCGAAGCCGTCGGAAAGTTCCGTCGTCGAGTGCCGCCACAGGTGTATTCTACACCGAACCGCACAGATCTGAATAAAGGTCGAATCTGTTTACCTTCAATGCACGGGGTGCAGATGAGCTTCTCCGCAGTTTTCGAAAATGACGTGACTATAACTGTGCATTCCGGCAACTTATTCATCGTCGACAAATCTAGATGACCCAATCTTGGACGCCAAAGAAGAATGTCATTTCGTAGCTGCGAGCCGCGCGAAGATCTTATTCGACGTAACCAGTTTGTAGAGATCACAGGAAATAAATTAGTTTACAGATCTGGCTTATACAATACATTTCGTTATTGAATATTTTTTACATTGTTGTTAATTTTGACATCAGTGTCTACGTTTCGATTTCATCGAGCCATTCTTTGATTTGGGTTATATATCTTCTAGCAGTCGATTCGATGTATCAGTTGTCTCCTTTGATTGTTTCGACAAGTGTGAGGTGGTAGGACGTGTAGGGTGCCAACGAAGTACTCGGTGTTTTATTCAACAGTGCGACTTCTTTACAAGTCTCGATTCGTGACACGAGCGGACAACAATTTATTCGCGACTCTTCACTTACGACCTTCGTGTCACAGGGTAAATTTGACTCATTATGCGATAAGATAGCAAATCCCAAGCGCCTTATCATGAGCTATCATGAGGGGTAGCATACAGTCACTCTAAACATATGATACATCCGTACGACCAAAGTCTTTCTCCCACTCCAACAAATAAAAGATTATAAATACTCCTCCCAAAATAATCCAAGTCAGTCTGCATAAGTCTGAACCACCCTGAACTTTAAAGTCTATCGTTGCGAACCACGAACATCATAAAAAGTTTACCATTTAATCATTGTATAAGTGTGTGGAAACAAAGAGCGCGATCTTCTGTTTTGAGATCGACATTTTTTCTGTCATTTGTTGAATTATTACGCGACACTCGCTTACGACTGCTCAATTACGATTCTCAATCAAGACTCATTTCTTAATCACTTTCTTTTCTCTTTGTCATCTTTCGATATTCCCACTACGCACACGTTCGTTAAGCATTCACGATTATGGTCATCTACGCCTTCTTCCGAGTATTTGGCGGAAAGATCATAGCGATATCGATAGCTCATTAGGCCTGTCGGCACTTGCACTTTATCGCGGCCCTTATGTTTCGTCAGTCTCTCGTAAACAGTCTGTCAACGATGGTACACTATGTACCGACGAAACCGTTGGAAGTTGTTCTTTGCAGTCTAGTGTCGCTACAAGTGAAAATGCTGCTGCAAATTTTGAATTTACCTCACCGTTGTTTGATTTCCTCTTAAAATGCCCGTATCAGTTGCAAATAATACATCTTGGGACTTTATTACGTCCTATGGGAGATCGAATTTTGTATTGGCCCTCCCCCGGTAGTAAAACAAGTTAAAGGGTGATTCTTGGAGCTTATATATGGTGAACATCAAGAATAAAAAATTTGCATTTTCGGCATTGTTTTTTAGTTACTGACAATTAAAAATTAACCGAAATATGTCTGTGAGCAAACCTTCTTACACAGACGAAACTTACTAACGTTCGCGGACGATACGGTCATACTAGTGAGGTGATTAGGTCGTGATAGGTGTGGAAGAAACACTCCGATACATTCGATAACAATTGTTTATTTCGTGGTTTATTCTGGTGTACACTAATATGCAGAACTCGCGATGTTGGGCGCACAATTCGTGGTTAAACGCTCGCTGCGGATCGGAGCGTTTAGGTGCGACGGGAGTTTGCGATGATCGCCGAGATGCCGAAGACTAGATTGTCGATTGACTCGAACCGTATGATTATAACGACTCTATGCGGGGATGCGACGTACCGGACTGGATGTAGGAGATTGATCTTAGAAGGTTGACTCTTGACTCTCGACTCTAGACTCTAGACTAACTTTCCGTCAGGATGATGCTGCCAAGGAAAACTGTGATGGGGTGTGTCTAAAGAATGCGAGGTCATCGGATTCGTTGAGGAAAGCTTTGGTTCGGATAATGAGGGAGGTGTACGTCGTTGTTCATTGGTTAATTGCTGGTTAATTGGTCGTTGGAACAGGATGCTAACTGTCCTTGAGAGCAATTATCGGTAAGCGTCGTACGTGAGGGACAGCGGAACAAAGTCTGTTTGTCCCTTCGGAAGACCTTAGCTAAAATAAGTCCTAAGATTTATAGCAGGTACTTAGCCTAGCTGTAAATATTCGGGCACGATGTATCGGCATCTGACCATCATTTGACCGCCCGTTTAGGGCCTTGTGCAGCGAGCCGCGGGACAGAAACTGTTGGAAAGTTTGCTGTCGAGTGCAGCCACACTAGTGAGGCACGCAAATCCAGAAATAGCTGCCGCACTACTACAAGAACACATTACACAAATAGAAAAGTGGCTGCAAAATAAACGAATAGAAGCGAACACCAGTAAGTGCAAGAAAGACACCAGATATCCAACTGAACGGCGCCCACATAACACAAACAAAGCAAGTCAAATATCTAGGAATACATTTAAACATACACCTTACATGGAAACATCACATAAAATCAATAATTAACAGAATACGTGAGAAAAGGAAGCAGATGTATTGGTTAACCAACAGAAAATCTAAATTAAGCACAATAAATAAACTAAATATATACAAAACAATAATCAAACCAATCTGGACATATGGAGTCCCACTATGGGGGACGGCAGTAACGAGTCACATAGGTAAAATAGAAACAGAGCAAGCAAAAATTTTAAGGACAATAGTTAACGCTCCATGGTACGTTAGAAATGAAGACTTACGAAAAGATTTAAAAATTTCAACAGTCAAAGAGGAAATCGCCAGATATGCAAATAAGTATAAAGTATTTCTTTACTTGTAATACACCCAAACCAGCTGGTTGCTGAAACGAATAAAATTATAATAGAAAGAAGATTGAAGAAGAAGCATCCCGCAGACCTCACAATAGAAATACAATAAACAACCTGGAAGATGGAACTCCGCTGGGGGTAGCCACCCACATGATAATCAAACAGCTAGAAAATTCTACCAAATGTCCAAATTAGTCAAATTGTGAATGCAAAGTATTAAATAAAGAAAAAAAAACTTCAATGGAACATTATCAAAAACAGGAATCATAAGGAAATCAAAAAAAGAATTGAAGTCACGTAAACGTAATGACGGCCGACAACAGATAACACAGCGAAAGCACATCTTCGTGATATCAGCCATTAAAGTGTTCAGCAATATATTTGTGAAAGAACGGATAGTTATGCCAAAATATTATGTTACTCACATAATGTGTATGTATAACATACATAGAGAGAGAGAGAGAGAGAGAGAGAGAGAGAGAGAGAGAGAGACAGCGAGGAGAGTTTTAGAACAGCAGAATGGTTAATAGTGCAAACATGAGAGAGCGAATATCACATTTTTTAATTTTTATATAGAAACTGAAAATGCTTCATTTTGTATTAGCCGGAATGTGAATCCTTTAATCAAAAGAAAATATATTTTTTCATTTCATATTATTTAATTGATTATATAATTTTTTTTTGTTATTATAATTTATTTATTATAATTGGGCTCGCGTGCCACTCTAGCGAATTTTATTTTATTTTACATATTCAAGATTTAACCCTTAACTAAAACGAAAGAAAAGTAATAAATAAGCGAAAAATTTCGTGTGGGAATAAAAGAACATGTATGTATTTTTCAAAAATATTAGAAACAGAAAGGAGTACAAAATATTTAGGACATATGAAAAAATTGAGAGATGCGGATGGATTTCAAATCTAGAGATTTCAATTGACTTTAAGGTACAAATCGCAGGATCTATATCAGTATCTGATGAATGACCCGTCGGAAGAGAGACTTAAACCGAAGGAATACTTTAGGAAGGCAGTGAAAATACGGAATTTCATAGTATCAACCATGGAACAAAAAACGTTAATTCTATATATAACTATATATATGTCGGGTTCGCGTTATGATTAGGGTTGGGGTAAGGAGTGTGAAATGAATCTTCGTCGTGATTAGACATTGATGTTATGCAATAGAGAAGATATTGACTAGTGCAAATATGATTATTACAGATTTCGACAAGCAACCGTGGTAATTAAATACTCGAGACGCTATTGACAATGATACTAGGTTCAATAACGAATCCGCGGTCAAAGGGATAACATATACGCATTCCTCCAAAGTCCAAGTCGTACCCAACTTCCTTGTCTACGGTACAAGTGTTACTCAACTAACTCTTTGTTAAAACATAGAATATACACTGAGCGTAAAGACACTATGTAACTTGCTAATACGACCTCGCGAGAGAGAATGACTTTCCGTCACGATGATGCTGCAGAGGAAAACTATATTGGGGTGTGTCTAAGGATACGAGATCATCGGATTCGTAGAGTGATGCCTTCGTTCGGAAAGTGAGGGAAAGTGAGGACGCTGCTGTTAATTGGTCAATTTCCATATTGGTGGTTAGAAAAGGATGCGAGCCGCACTTGAGGAAAAGTTGCTGATAGGAGGCGCCATTTGTGAGAAAGTATGTTTCCCCTATCTTCCCGTAGTTGGAACAAAGACTGTCTGTTTGAAAGACTTTAGTTAACTAAATCTTAAGTTTTATAACGGATCCTCAGGCTAGCTGAACATGTACTGTAGAGATGCATCGACATCTGGTAATCATCTTACCCGAAGAATAGGGTCTGCGTGTGGCGAGTCACGGGACAAAAACCGTTGGAATGTTTACTGTCGAGTGCCGCTACAACCATTTCTTTTTAAGAAGAGCTATACTATTACTCCATGTCTTTGTTAGACAAAACGTTCATCTCTTGACCGCAGCCACGTTCGGCGACTGGTTGTCGCCTCGAAGCGAAGCTCACTATCATGAGTCTCGAACAAATACAATCGGATTGAATGACAATTGTTTAATTACCGTTACGGTATAATCTAGGTTACGGAGTTACGTGATTTTCGCGATGTTCCAAAGGGAACGCTCCGGTGTCCTTTCATCTCCGACATATAGTTATGTAATATCGTGGAAAAATCATTTAGGAAAAACCCGATGAACTACAGTGCAGGGAAGATTGAAAATGTTGACGGGCCGGAAAGGATGAGAAATCCCAATGAGCTATTAGGTTACACAATATGCCCGTGGCCCTTTAGCAAAATAAGTACTTGAAAAAGGCGTACGTGACCATTCTGGGTCATCGACATATGCTAAATACATGTAGGTGGTAGGAGTACCAAAAAGTGTGCTATAAAATGATGTTTGGTGCTGAAAGTCGTGAGTTGCAGTCAGGAAAGAGTCGTTACTCATTGGTTGTCGTGTGATTCTTTAATCACGTTTGAATGTAACAAATTGTCTTTCTCTTACAAATTCTAACATGACTGACTCATGTACGATAATATTGATCATGATGCTGTTCATTAAATATTTCTTATTTAACATGGAATATTCTGATGTAATAAACTGATAAAGGAGTTTTGGTAAGTATAACTAAATTTCGACAAAGATGGCCCTGGTTCTTAAATACCGATTTATCAACCAATATTTAAGCATTAATACTTTTACGAATTTAAACATGTAAATAGAATTGTTACCTTCGTGGTCCTTATTGAACATAAGTGTAAATATTTTTAACTGACACTGGTGACTTCCCGCAGGGAAGTACTTTACCGCCGGGAGTGCATAACTACGTGCCACGGCTGTAGACTGCTTGCGTGACTCCTTTGAGTGAGGCGAATCCACGGATCCGAGCCAAGATGGGATCGTCGGAATAAGACCCAGGACCGAAACCATCGGCATCGACCTAGACCGATACCTATCGACCCCCGCGACGAATAACTTCAGCTCGATGCACTAAAGAAGAAAATTGTGTTGAAAAATATACATGGGAGATCTAGAATGATATAGTATGATGTAGGCAGAATATAGACAGATATAGGTGTTGAGATCCGAAGAAGGTTATGTACATCTTTAAAAATAATATTACGTTTTTCAATGCATTGATCGATGTAGTTCCTTATAAAGAAATATTACTTTTTTTTAAGGAGATATAAATATCTTAGAAAATATGTTAACGAGTACCTGTATTAACATTTACATTTAATGATGTAGCTCAACGATTCTGCTCATTTAATAGCGTATATACAGTAATTCGTAAATCTTCGAAATAATAATTATTAGTTTCTTCCGACTTTTACTTCCTTTAACGTATTTTAAAGTCATTTACATCGGTGAGGTCGCCATTTTTAATAATTACACTTAGTTAACTACTTACAATTGCAAGTTCTGTTTCGTTTAATAAGACAAATTATAAAAAATGTGTTACGTCCGGTGACTCTCTACGATCGAGGCGTCCATCAGCTGTGTATATACAGGGTGGTTGGTAACTGATGGTACAAGCGGAAAGGGGGTGATTCTACGCGAAAAAAGAAGTCGAAAATATAGAATAAAAATTTTTCGTTTTTTTTTAGCAATTTTTGTAATAATAAACTTTATGATTACTTCATATTATTTCATTACGTATTCCTAATTTTCCGTTACGGCAAAAACACACTTAAACTACGATAATATCCACTTTATAACGAGACGTGATAAAGTGCACGCATACCGAGCAAAAATTCAAAGCCGATTTTCTCGAAAACAAAGCCTCAAACGAAGAATTTTTATTCTATATTTTCGACTTCTTTTTTCGCGTAGAATCACCCCCTTTCCGCTTGTACTACCAACCATCCTGTATATTATAATCTGTTAACCGCAATATTATACCAACTCAACCACATCTATTATCCTAACAGAAATAAGGAGATCGATCTGTTCGTGACGTCGATTATTCTAACCGTAACGGGAATTTACGACGCCCGTTGACGTGCTTCCTCGCGATCGTGTCTCCCACAACTGGTCGAATAAACTGAATGCAAGTGTTACGCCACGAGGCTTACCACAGGCCGTATTCTTAACCGTCGCTCGTGGCACTACAATGTCGCAGACGGACCGTCTCAAGCGGCCCGACAAATATACAACGTATCGGCCGATATCAACAAAAGCGAGTTCCAGAACCTTCGAGTTGGTCCGTTATTTTAACTACACACATAGGTGACACGCGTGATCATGGCGTGATCATGGTGTGATCAGTGGCGTGATCGGTGGCGTGACCCAAGCTGGTGGGGGTCGCTATCCAGAGATCACAAAGGAACCATTGAAGGGCAATCAGTATCGATCGAGGATCCGAACGGAATGCACTAAGACTGTCAAACGAGCAAAATCTAAGTCGCATAGTCTCTCAATTATACAGAGCAATTGTAAAGTCGAGTCGAATTGCAGCATCAATTTAACTGTACAATCGTTAAATAATCATTGACGTGCCTTTGTATTTTGATTTACATATTGTAAAATATACCATTTTTGTTAGCCCTGTTAATTCAGTGTTAACTTCATTCAACCACCTCTGTTATCTTAACCGAAACAGGGGAACGACTAATTCGCGGCGTCGATTATTAAAATCGTAGCGAGAATTTACGCCTCTCGCTGACGCGCTTTCCTCGCGATCGCGTCTCTTCGCGAACGATCGTAACAGTAAGAAAGAAGACAGAGAAAAAGAAGCCCATTTGTATATATGTATTTATTTCTACATTATATAATTATATAAATATAAATATAAATTTAATTTCAATTCAAATTTTGCACAGATTATTCACGTATCAACCGGTATTCGCTCTGATAAATATCCGTTGATATACAGAGTGGGATATATAAAGCGGAACACCTAAATATCTTCGTTATTAATGATTGTATGAAAAAACTGCGTAGGACAAAGTTATGCTATTTGGAAGAGCACACGCAGTAGTAGATAATATTATTTCTGAAAGACATTTTTTAAATAAGATTTTAAGGTCATCATCATCATTAATACATTAATCGATCCCTCTCGATATTCCCTATAAACATTTGATTTAACAATTACTTTAATTCTATTTTGTCAAATTGAAGGTATAAAATTCAAAGAGAACGTAAATATAAGAATACCGTTTCGCGTCTTTCCTTGTCTTCCATATAGAGTAGAACCTTGATTATCGAAACTAATTATGATAAATGTGTTTGAATAATAGAACAACAGTTTTTTCTGTACTGTGTGTCATATACTTCAAACCAAATGGTACAAGCAAACAATTAAACGCTACATAAAATCGTTCGTGTCCCACACCTTCCCTACCGCTAAGTCATATTATATTTCTTAATATATTTTATAATATATATGTCTTAATGCAAGTACTTCCTCCGAATTACTTCCACTTTGTGCTTCAAACTATGTAAGCTCTTTTTTTTTAGAGCTACGAATGAGAAGGCTCATCTTCCTCGTCGACAGTACCTGTGTTCACTTGATCCAGAATATTGTTTTCAAAATCTTGAAGAACTTCGTCGGTACATATCGTCATGACTGTATCATCTGTGTCATCTATTTGAAACCAGCTTACCACGCCTTTTCTGTTGCACCCTTCGCAACCTGGTAATCTATGCAGCAATACAACTGTTTCATCTATGTCCTTTTTTATTGTCTCGAAGTCTTCCGCACTCCGTTCGCTTTTATTCTTCAAAAGTTTGTCCCACGCGTTTTTTAGTATCGCTTCGTTGACACTTGACCAAGCATCATGTACGATGCGGCAACAATCCGGCAATGTTAATTGCTTAAGGTTGTCTATCACCTCTTGCTTCGTATTGCAGGTAGATAATCGTATTAATGTTTCCAACAATTCTTTTCGGTACTTTCGCTTGAAACATGCGATTATTCCATGATCCATTGGTTGTATGAGCGGGGCAGCCTCAAATGGAAAACTCATGACTCTAACGAATTCATCTTTTTGATTTAGTTCCTTGAGATCGTGACGCGAGCCAGCATGATCTAGTAACAACAAAGTTTTCTCCCTGCGCCCGTTTTTCAGCTGTCTTTCTTTAACTGATTCTAAGAAACATTTTTCGAACCATTGATTGAAGATGTTACTGCCCATCAAAGCATTGGTATTATCTGTGTAGATAGTTGAGAAGAGATTTTTATTCAAATTGTGGGAACTTCGAGGTTTCACAAATCTGTTGATTATTACCGGCAACTTGTGGCATCCGGTAGCATTTGCACAAAAAAGTGTAGTAATGTGATCTTGGCACATTTTTGGGATTGCTGTCGACTTTCCATTGCGAAAGATCAAAGCTTCTTTTGGTACTGCTCTCCACATTAGTCCTCTGTAATCGGCATTGTAAACGTTCTCCAATGTAAACCCCTCGTCTTGCAGAAGTTTTTTAAAGCTAGCTTTGAAATTGTTCGCTGCATCTTTATTTGAGGTTCGAATATCTCCTCTGATACCCCTTTCACGGATACGGTGACGTACTCTAAACCGTAGCAACCAACCCCTACTGGCTTTAAAATTAGGATCTCCGTTTAATTTTTTATTCAGCTCCAGAGCTTTTTTGCATATCAGTGGTCCTGTTATTCGTACATGTTTCGCTTTACATCGTATGTACCACAGATAAAGAACTCTTTCTAGATCCGTATGGCGTGACTTAATTAAATGATTTGGGGGACACTTAGCAACGATTGTGTTGACCCCTAAATAATCTTTTATCTCTTCTTCCTTTGCTTTTATATCACCCACGGTGGATCGTCCAATACCGTACGTTTTTGCTATGATTTTGAAAGTCACGCCTCTATCTATCATCTGAAGAATTTCGTATTCTTCGTTAATTGTCAACTGTACTCGATTTCGTCTGGGCGCCATTATTGTTTGGAAAGTTCCGAATGTAAATACCGTACTGAAATGTTCAGACGAGATTTTATTTCGACAGTTATCATCGTCGTCAGTTTTGATTGGGGGAAACAAATACTATATGATTATACACATATATAGGTGTATACGTATATGAGATACACTATAGGGAATTATACAATATTCTGATGACAAACCGTTCGGATGATGTATGTATGTAATGTATAATTGAGATTATACTGTTGTTACGTCGCGTGAAACGGTCAGCGCGACGTCTCGAATTACCTGTCCGCCAAGGATCTATACCGCTGTGTAGACCCCCAATAAACCTAAGGATCCACCATAAACCTAGGCTTTCAATTTACCTTTGTTTCAAGATTCCTCGCTCACTTCTATTAACCTTGAAGGAATCGTTGCTCGCATAAGTGTTATTGGTTTATGGATGGTCCATGAAACAGTCCTTAGGTTTATTATGCGTTCGTACAAATTACGGAAAAAGAGAATATGTACCAAACGGAAAACGTGGGTAAGTGTCTAACGGAAAAGTCGGGTTTTCCCATTGATAGATCAGTCCCGAGCCACGTCGGTCGGGGCTCCTCTTCTAGAATCGTCATTTACTAACACCGACTGTAACCAATGGACGTCGTGGATCGCTACCCTCACTTTCTAGCGAAAACTGTAAACAACGAATCGACGTCCTTCGTTCAAAAGACACACCCACACCGAGCTCTCTTCCGTAATGCTACGAGAACGCACGGTTACTGTTCTTCACATCCGCTTACAGTCAACACCGACTCATTCGTG
>CM026188.1:313916-335974 GCA_014825925.1 Bombus breviceps | reverse complement strand
TTTATTGTATCACTTGTAAGTTGTTGGATCGCATAAATATATACTATAACCTGTCAACAGCAGCGTTATCTTTAATTAACTACCCTTATTATCCCACAAGAAATAAGGGATCGAACGAGTCGCGGCGTCGGTTATTAAATCGTAACGGGAATTTACGACTCCCGTTGGCGCGCTTCTTAGTGATCGCGTCTCCCCGCGAGCGTCCGAATTTACAACTGTATATCAAAATAACAAATAATATTCAGCCAAGAGTTGACAGAAGAGTTGACGAAAATGGGAATTTATTATGAGATTACTATGAGGCTAATAAGAACAATTTTATTTGCAAATAGTTTATAAATAAATGGTTTTCTGTAACTGAATTTATATACTTATGCCCATCCTATAAAGAGTAAACTTTTTAAGAAGACCATCAACTCATTGATTCTACGAATATTCAATACAGTACCGTTATGTGCTATCGATCAGTTCTCGATGATTACTAGATTTAGGACAATATGAACCCACATAGACATGCATCGATGATTACGAAAACATGAATGACGTATGAGTGATTACCCGATCGCTACATAAAACTAATGCGTTAATCAAATTATTTATACCACCATAATTATATACACTACTATATGAACAAGTATGCGGGAAACAAGGAATATAATTGTCCCAAACAATTTTCATGTTTATTATTAATAAATAGCTGACAAATTATAAAATCTATATAAACTTACGGAATGTGTTTGAATAAATGCATATTTCAATCATTCTTATTGATTAATGTAGGTTTGGGGTTGATAATTAATCGATTCACACAGATTCGATTTTATACTTGATATATTTCTCCGCCTCGTACAACACGTCTTACCACATAGAATACACTTAGTTAATTAAAAACGTGGACGACTCCTAAGATAAAAGTGCGTTGCTAGAAGTTGTACCAACTTAGCTTGTAGTAACTAGCGATCATACCAACTTAACATTTCTTAACAATTCTAAGATCTCAGCATTGAACAGATATGTAAGCTTAGTCTATAAATATGGCTATTTTCATGGAAATAATTTTCATTCACATTCAATTATGCTTTTCTTTTTATTTACAGTAATGAATATTAACTATTGTAGCGTATACTCGCGCTACGAACAACTTTGATAATTCCCAGCAAGAATTAGTTCTTATTTCACCCAAAAAATTTACATTAACGGAAGAATTTTTTTTACCGAAGAGTTTCAAGTCTGCGACATTCATTGTGCAATTTTCTGTCCGTTTAAAATTCATAGAGTTTTAAATCAAATTTGTAATTCTATTAGAACAATGTTGGACATGTTATACTTTTGGCCATCTAGTCAACATATGTTGAGGTACCGTGTGGGTTTTTCTTCTCTTTTTACACTGTTATGCGACAGCTAATTTTTCATATTCAGTATATCGTACGTATCTGCGCGGATAATAAATCTACAAAAATTTAATGTTTTTAAAAGATTTTTTATTATGAATCTTCTTCAAAAGATATGTCTGTAAATACATCCGTTGTTCGGAGAAATATCTTCTGCAAACTTTTTAATATCTAAATTAAGCATTTTAATATACAGGTTGAGTCAACTAATTTGACCACATCAAATAACTTGAAAATGACTGTAGAGAGCACTGTTTTGGGCGAAAATCAGATAGGACTCATCTCTATGTAGTTTCCTTTTATTCTTTAACACGACGAGTAATTCATAAGTCATAAATAGATGGCACATATTCATGTAAATTTATATTTCTGGGATTATGATTGAAAAGATAGAAGCTTGGTACAAAAAATGTTTGGTGACGTATCAAGTATTGTAGAAAGGAGTATACTTTGGATACTTTATATATTCTTTTCTATTATGCGCATCGTGCATAATTTTGTATTTGTAAATTTCTTATAAATGCATAAAAATCCATAGTCTAGATGCAAACTACGATGGTAATAATAGCATCGTTGTTTATCGACAAAGAGCACAAGGAACGAGACCCACATTTGCTGCAATTTAGCCAAAATGCCATCGTCCGATTACATAATTTTTGTGCATGTGTCATGGTAAACAATGACAGCTGAAAACTAGAAGTTGTTCACTTATTCTTATTATTGCAAAAGCTGTTGGAGGTGACTACCGTTTCTTTGTCACCATAATTGAGTTCTTTATGTTGCAGCTTTATAATCATTTGCTAATGCTTTCTGCATTTCGGGGTGATGGACCGTAAGAATTCGTTACTGAAAAGATTTATAAATAAGAAGTATAAACTTATGGGATACGGTACATTTAATATTCATAGTATTGTAGGATTTTTATATATTTAGAATGGATTAAACAGGAAACGATGGTTATTTAACGTGAACTAAATACAATAATGTACTATACCTAAGAAAACCAAACAGTTAATTTACAACTCTCGTCACCACGGTCCCAACGTTCTTTTTCATACTCCTGACATACTCCTCGACAACACTCTGATTTCTCAACTCACACTCTTGAGACCGACAACGTCGGCAACACTAAAGATCTCTCTGGCAACATTCAAGCTCTAGCTCGAAACGCTAAAGCCCGACAATGTCGGCAACTTTAAAAGAACCCTCTACCAACGCTAAAGCCTCTCAATTCACAAACAGCTACCTTTTATACCCTGGCTCCGGTCCCATGGTCAAGTAGATCCTCTTAATTACTCAAGGTTTTTCCCGATATTACACTATATACCTGCTATGCACATGTTCCATGGTCAAATAGACCTTCTTAATTCTTAATATAATATGTATGTCGGAGATGAAAGAAAAACCGAAGTCCTTCCTTTGAGATTTTGGGAAAAGTCCTCTACTACTTTAGCCTGGATTCTATCATAGCCATAATTAAGCAATTTCCATTCTGTCTGTGTTTAATCGCACGTTCGCGGGGAGACGCGATCTCAAAGAAGCGCGCCAACGGGAGTCGTAAATTCCCGTTACGATTGACTAATCGACGCCACGAATCGTTCGATCCCTTATTTCTTGTGGGATAATAAGGGTAGTTGATTGAATATAACGCTGCTATTAACAGGTTATTAGATATTTGTACAATCCAACAGCTTAGGTGTAGTACAATAGTGAATGTTTGATAATGTGATGTATGAGCACGATTTAACACTCAGTTCGCGTGTTGTGTATGACGAGATATTAGTTGACTGACTGATGTACGAGAAGAGGTTACCGAAGAAATAGTGTTTGACTCCCCGAAGGTTGCAGAGGAAGTAGTTTTTGTTCTGATGTGATCACGGAGGAATGCTCGGTAAGGGTGTGCTCTTTGAATGAAGATCGCGGATTCGTTACTCACACTTTTCGTCAAGAAAGTGAGGGTAACGATCCGAGATGCTGATTGGTTATGTCTAACGTTGAAAGAGAAGATAGGAGGAAGAAGCCTCCTATCCGCGTGGCTCATGAGTGACATCGTTTATGGGAAATTCTGACCTTTCCTTGAGACAGATGTTCGTTTTACTTATTCGGCGACTACCCACTTTCTCCGTGATTCTTAAGAATGTCTAACAAACTCAAGGATTCTTCCAAGACCCAGACGTAAACCGAAACTCTATTACCATCGTAAACCGTCAATAGAATTGGGACTTCTTTCTGGACAACTACAGACTGGCAAGCATGTGTGTTGACAATGAAGCGAAAGTTAAGGTTTCTGATGGCTCCTTGAGTTTATTGAGAGTCGGGAATACTGTCGGTGGTCCGCTGGCCGCCAGGCGATGAGGGATGGTGGCCACATGTCTTGCGCGGCGTAACAGTCTGATTGTAATTGTTCAAGATTCGTGATAGTGAGATTGGGCTCGAGGCGACAACTGGTCGCCGAACGTAACCACGGTCACGGGATGGACGTTTTGCATGACGGAGGTGTGGAATGGTTGTATGGTTTTTCTTTAGAAGTGTGGTTGTGGTGGCATACGGCCTCAAGAACGGCCTAGCCACGTATTATTTTGCCTCGGAGGTGTCAATATAATGGGACGTTGTATTAATAATCAAACTCCAGGCAGAGGTTGCCTAGCAACGGCGCTTGGAACTTTCTCGACGCTTCTATCGAGCATAAGAAAACAAAAGGCAATCGTACAGCGAGAAAGATTTCCATCGATCCGCCATTCGTGTGATCGCCTTGGAAAGTGATACATCGAGCAGAAGTATCGAGCGTCTATAAAAACGTATTTTGTGACTAGAAACATTTTTACTTAGCTGACCGTGGATTCGTTTGAACCCAATAAACATTGTTAATAGTGTTCACCAAATTTATTGTTTGTAATCGTGTTATTCGTTAATTTAATATTCGTAGACTTAATATTAGTTAAACTTAGTTTTGTTAAATTTAATATTGGTTAGACCCGTTGTTCGATAAACTTGGTATTAGTTCTGTAAATACGTTAGATCTAAGTTCTACTTGCAAATGATGGATAAGTCAAGCGAGGAATCGTTACGCGCCATAAGTTCCAATGTTCTTCCGACATATATAATATAATATATGTATAATATGTATAATAATGCTTAATAAAATATGTGTAAATAATTCACATGGTGAAGTACAAGTTTAGGCAAATGTGTCAATGGATTTCTTGATGATAAGAAGTAATATGTGTAGTATCACGGTGGTGGAATATACTATTTATTATATATCGTGATATTTAAAGTTTATTTAAAATGTATGGATTATACAAGTGTTGATTTGACTGAAGAACGACGGTGGTTTAAACATGAACTAAATACAAAACTGTTACTGTAACTCAAACTACTTTAGCAACTCAACAACGCTAACAACTCTATCTCTCGACAACGCAACTCGCACTCTCTGACTTCTCGATTCACACACCTTGACTTCTCAACTCAGACTCTCACTCTGACCTCTCGATCCACACGCTGTTCTCGCATCCCTTTTGTCTTTCCTTAGGCCCACCCCGCACGTGTTCCGCAGCCG
Source organism: Bombus breviceps (assembly GCA_014825925.1). NCBI lineage: Eukaryota > Metazoa > Arthropoda > Insecta > Hymenoptera > Apidae > Bombus > Bombus breviceps. The sequence continues at coordinate 331,021 of CM026188.1, read as the reverse complement.
CTCGTGGCCAGAGTCACGTAGGCCTTTTCTACAAAACTATCCACTTGAAAGACCCGACGACACATTGATGGGCCTAACGACGTCTCGGCTCTGGCGGCACTGTTTATGGTTTAAAAACGTCTCGGCTCTCGCGATATTGTATATAATTTACTCACTAACACCTAGGCCTTGTGCCCGCGATACTACATATGGTTGCTTTTTATTGCTGTACATTATCACATACTTTATCACAAGTTGATATACAATCAAAAATATCTTCGCTTTTTAGCGGCAGGACCAAGCTTCTTTACATCATGGGTCGCCACTTTTCCCAGATTCCACAGTTGTATAGTTTTCCATACATAAAGCGAGGATACCTTCTTTGTTACCATGAAATCTTGTAACGATTATTAATGAATTTTTATCAGTAGTATTTCTCAAATCGTTATCATGAATAACAACCTGGCATTTTTTCCACGACACACTTTCAAATTTGTCAAACCTCTTTTAAGCCTTTGAACTATTTTTATGCAGTACATTCACTTGGGTGCGGATGGTGGTTTTAACTAGCTGTATTAAATCTCGAATTACTCGTCCAGTATTATGGAGGGGTTAAATTACAAATAGGAAAAATTTATCGGAATATAAAGCAGGCGAAAGAAATGTTGAAACGACAGAATGGAATGGTTCCAAAATGGTTATTACACCGTTCTAAAGAGCGGCACTCTTTTGAAATTTCAAACTGTTGTATTCTCGATGTTCTAATTCATTAATATAACCGTAAGGGTAGCGTTAACTAGCGTATCAATACGACTGATAAATAAAATTCCACCCGCTATATGCAGGAGTACTAGCACGGGAAGGATTAAAGTTTTCTTGGAATAAATAAATATTTCTGATATCTTCTTAATTAGTGGTTTATTGGATTTATTTAGTCAAGAATTTATTAGCAAGTTTCTGATATTGATTTTTTACGTGAGTTATAAAATAGGCATAATAATTAATATTTTAACTACTGGCGATGAAGTTTTAGGTTGGCGGCGAAAAATATATTTCTGTTTGAATAATCCTGATTCTTTCCAAATTTTCTCTTCTTCACTTTTAATTTCGGCGACTAATGCACGTTCAAACTAACGTTCTGCACATTTCCTTATGACTCCTTCTTGATTTTGGCATCTAACATGTATACAAGTTATTTATAATAATGTTCTCTATGGAAACCAGTGTGGCTTCGCAAGTCTTGCCCAAAGATGAGCAGGTATTTCTACAAAAGCCGACGAAGGAAGAGGGCCCATAACAGGACTCCTATATGTGAAGGGCCTAATGAGAAGTTTAGAAATTTTAACACTGAACATGGAGATAATAATGAGGAGAATCACGGTCTGGATCAAAAGAGATCTCATGTCAGAGAAGTTAAACAACAAAAGCATATTAGTGATCAAAAGAGTAAGAGAGTGGGTTGATTCCAACAAAGAAGCGAACAGTGGATGTGGCGACAGAACATTAGTCGCTACTCAGATGACCCCGAGGGACCAGAGAGAGACTAGGCACTGTGGAGTATCGGTGGCTAGCCAAATGGAAACGAGTTTACTGACGGAGTGCAAGGGGATATCCCCTTTGGAGGAGAGAAATTGAACCATACGAAAAAACCTAGGAGACAGGAGGAAGTCACTTAAGCGGAAATTGTGAGAGACAGCGAACCCGAGTGGACGCCTGTCAAGAGACGCAAAAGACTTCGTAGCAGAATCGAAAGCACGACGGGCATAGAGGAGTATGACAGTAGGACCGGTATAAAGGAGAGCAAAGGGAAAACATCAAGGAGAAGAAGCGAGGCAATCATAGTGAATGTTAGGCAAGACGCCAACTGGATCGACTCCTACAGGGAGATCGTAGGAGCAAAGAGTACCCTGAAGGAGATGACAAGAGTCAGAAAGACTAGGGCCGGTCATATCCTGATCCAGCTCACGAACAAGGTAACGGTGGGTGAAGTCGCGGACAATTTGAAAAGAGTCATGCGACAAGGTGCGGCGATTATCCCCTTGGCGAACAGGGAAGCGCTCGAAATTAAAAACATCGACCCGATCGCTCCGCGGGAGGAATTAATAGAGGATATATTTACAGAATTGGATATAAAGGACGAGCGTTGGATCGGGATCAAGTCCTTGAGAATGACGCCATGGGGAACACACCAGGCGGTTGTAGTGTTGGCTGCGAGTACCGTACCTAGAGACAGGCCGTCGATCAGGGTAAAGACTGGACTGAAAATAGCGACGGCTGGGGTCAAGACTCAACGTAGTTGGTGCTTCAGATGCCATATTCTGGAGGGGACGGTCCACGGCCGACGCTGTCGCCTGTTTCCGCTCCCTTGTCGAGGGGGCCGAGCGGCGTGGGTACGTGGCGCTGGCAGTGTCTCTGGACGTGGTCAACGCCTATAACAGCATCCCCTGGGGCGGGATATGCCGGGCCCTCGAGTTTCATCGGGTACCAGCGTACCTGCGGGGTGTGGTCCGGGCGTTCCTCCGGGACCGGAGCATCGTCTACACTGTCCGCGGCGGGGGGATGACGGGGAGGGCGGTGCACCGCGGGGTCCCGCAGGGCTCAGTATTGGACCCATTGCTGTGGAACATTGCGTACGACGCGGTGCTTCGGGAGCCGATGCCTCCGGACTCGGCGCTGATGTGCTACGCCGACGATACGTTGGTGCTAGTCTGGGGCACGACGTGGGATGGAACCGTCCGTCTGGCGGAGCTGGCAGTGGCCCGCGTGGTCGCCGAGATCAAGAGATTGGGGCTGAGGGTGTCCCCTGAGAAATCTGAAGCGATGTGGTTTTGCCGCAGGGCCGATCGCGGGACGCCTCCAGCAGATTTTCGCCTGGGTTTAGGGGGGGGGGCTGAGATCGGGGTCGGAACCAGCATAAAGTATCTGGGCCTGACTCTCGACAGCCACTGGACCTTCAGCGCTCATTTCAGGCGCCTGGCGCCGTCTGTCGAGGTGACGGCGAACGCCTTAGGACGCTTGCTGCCTCGGCTGGGCGGACCCGGCGTTGGGGTGCGTCGGCTGTATGCCGGCGTGGTGCGATCGAGGCTCCTCTACGGAGCTCCGATCTGGGCGGAGGACCTGATGGCCAGCCGTCGCAGTCTCCTATTGGTGAGGAGGCTACACAGGATGATGGCCATCAGGGTAGTGAGGGGCTTCCGCCCCATTTTGGCGGCGGCAGCGGCGGTACTCGCCGGGTTTCCCCCGTTCGAGCTGCAGGCCTTGAGGTGTCGCGAGATTTATCTCCGCACTCGGGGTCTGTTGGGCGGGGTCGGCTCTGTGGGGGCCGACGTTAGGGTTCAGGCTCGGCGGGCCTTGCTCGACAGATGGCGCGCCAGCCTCGACATGAGAGCGGGCGCGCCGGGGATAAGGGTCCTCGAGGCCGTCCTTCCAAACTGGGATGTTTGGTTGGACGGTGGCGGGCCGCCCCTGACTTACAGGGTGACGCAGGTGCTCACCGGACATGGTTGATTCGGTGAGTACCTGCACCGAATCGGGAAAGAGGTGACCACGCGTTGTCACCACTGCGATGCGAACATGGAGTACTGCCCGGCGTGGGCGCGACCGCGCTACGACCTCATCGTGGAAATCGGATGAGATCTCTCGCCACCGGCGATCCTTGCGGCATTGTTGATGAGCGAAAGAGGGAGGGGGCCGTGACCTCCTTCTGTGAGCGGGTTATGCTTGGGAAGGAGGCTGCGGAGAGGGTGAGGGTGCGGAACTCTCACCCCGAGAGGATCGGACGGCGAGGACGCGGCAGAGGCCGAGGGCACGTCTGAAGGCGCGTTAGGTACGCTGCGCCTCTCGGTGTGGTTCAAACTTAGGCGCTGGCAGCTTAGCGCCTCGGGGCCGCCAAACGGTTCGGTAGAGGAACCGGACTGCCTAGCACGGCGACTCCAGCGGGGATGCGCGGTGTGACATGGCCGCACACCGCTCCTGTAGGGGATGTACTTTGTACCCGGTGTGTCGCGCACCGGTTCCCGGGCCCTCTCGATCGCAGCCGAGACGGTCATCGTGGAGGTTTTAGTCGGTTAGAGTCCGACACTACCACGCCGCTTTTTCCCCAGAAGCGGCTTGGTGTCCGTGCGGATTTCCTCCACGCTAAACAAAAAAAAACAAAAAAAAAAAGATGCCATATTCTGGGGCATAACATTGCCAGGTGTACGGTGGTGAGTCCTGGTATTTAGCTATGCGGAAGGTGTAGGGATAGGGACTACACCATTAATCAGTGCACCAAGAAGTTGAGGTGTGCCATTTGCGCGAAAGAGAACAGGATCAACCTGAGACACATCACCAGATATTCCTGGTATGCCCGGCCGTGAAAGATAGAAGGAGGGGAAACATACGTACGCTAAGATAAAAATATTAATTATCAACCTGAATAGGTGCAGACTTGCATAAGAGCTAATGTACCAGTATGCCTGCGAAGCCATTGTCGACGTAGTGTTCATTTCAGAGCTTTATAGGCAGTAGACATACGGGTACAACGACGACAATGGCGATGCGTCGTTGTGAGTGACTATCTTCAAAGGGAAACAACCAGATGAGACCACCTTGGTCGCCAGGGAAGGAATCGTAGGAGTCACCATTGACAATGTCAATGTTTTGCATTGGGGGTTATTGCTCCCCCAATGTGAATATGGAAAAATTTAACAGCTACTCCAGGAGTTGGAAACATTGATTCAGGCGGAATCACCCAGCAATTATGATCGCCGGAGATTTTAACTTAAAGGTCACCGCATGGGGAAGGCATGTGAATTACCGCAGGGGAACCAGCTTCCTGAAAATGTTCACGAAGAACGGGACCGTTCCGATCAGGATGAAGGAGGATCATGCATTCTGCAAGAACGGAAGGAAGAGTTTCCTCAGTACGAACAAAGGATTGGCTAAGAATTATGCAGGTGGGAAGTTGCCGAAGGTCTAGTCGGCATCGGACTACAGATACGTCCTGCATAATTTTAGGATTAAAAAGACGAGTTGTAACGCCGAGAAGTTTAAGATTATTTAACGAGAGACGCCGGTATGGATAAATTTGTTTTAACATTCGACGATAACTATGAGAATTTATTTATAGATAATACGGACGAAAAGAAGGCGCATGGGGATCGTTTACAGACTATTCTGGAAACGGCATACATCTCTATACTTAAAAATGTGTACCGGCCGATGGGTAAAAGGAGCTGTACTTACTGGTGGAGCGAGGAAATAAGTTAGTTAAGGAAGGAGACGACGAAGGGCAGGAGGAAAGCTTAGAGGGCCAAGATTAGGGGTACGAACAACACGACTCAATTGAGTAAAGTATATAGAACTAATAAGAGGAAGCTGGCGAGGGCGATCGAAACGAAAAAGAAATATGCTGGAACGATTTCTGTGTGACGCTGGATATGGACCCTTTGGGGAGGCCGTATAGGGTTGTCATGTCAATGATAGCTCTGAAAGTCGGAATGGGCGGTGTAATTCGCACGTTCGCGGGGAGACGCGATCACTAAGAAGCGCGCCAACGGGAGTCGTAAATTCCCGTTACGATTTACTAACCGACGCCGCGACTCGTTCGATCCCTTATTTCTTGTGGGATAATAAGGGTAGTTAATTAAAGATAACGCTGCTATTGACAGGTTATAGTATATATTTATGCGATCCAACAACTTAGAAGTGATACAATAAAGAATGTTTACTGATACGACGTATGAGCTCGATTTGAGACCTAATTCGCGTGTTGCGTATGGCGATATTTGAGTCGACTGACTGATATACACGAATGAGTCGGTGTTGACTGTAGGTGATGACGATGGATAGGATTGACGATGTGAAGAACAGTAACAGTGCGTTCTCGTAGCATTACGGAAGAAAGCTCGGTGTGGGTGTGTCTTTTGAACGAAGGACGTCGATTCGTTGTTTACAGTTTTCGCTAGAAAGTGAGGGTAGCGATCCACGACGTCCATTGGTTACAGGCGGTGTTAATAAATGACGATTGTAGAAGAGGAGCTCCGACCGACGTGGCTCGGGACTGACCTATTCATGGGAAAACCTGATTTTTCCGTTAGACACTTATCCACATTTTCCGTTTGGTACATATTCTCTTTTTCCGTAATTTGTACGAACGCATAATAAACCTAAGGACTGTTTCATGGACCATCCATAAACCAATAACACTTACGCGAGCAACGATTCCTTCAAGGTTAATAGAAGTGAGAGAGGAATCTTGAAACAAAGGTAAATTGAAAGCCTAGGTTTATGGTGGATCCTTAGATTTATTGGGGGTCTGCACAGCGGTATAGACCCTTGGCGGACAGGTAATTCGAGACGTCGCGGTGACCGTTTCACGCGACGTAACAGGCGGCCTCCACGTGTGCAAGGTCCGATCTATAATTGACGAGCTCTTCCTGATGAGAGCAATGGAGAGAAGGCAAGGTACGCCGAGAAATCGCAACAGTGGAGAGGAAGGAAGTGATGACTACAGGATCACAGAGAAAGACCCTGATAGATGCCTAGAGCAAAATAAATACGAACAAAGCAGCTGGTGTGGGCTACTGTCCACTTACTTACCAGAGACTATACTTATTAGGGTATAATACTATGTTAACATCGTCTTTCCGACCGATCAGCATGTTTCCAGCACTTCGTAAAGTCTGGGAGCACACGTTTAAGAACCTGATCGAGGAAAGCCTGGGGCTGGATCCATTCCACGAAGATCAGTATCGGTTCAGAAGAAGAACGAGTACGGTGGACGCCTGTGTGACGTCAATCCACATTAGAGGCCAGATGTGTGCGTACCCTCAATTACTTCAAGGACCCAGCATAAACTTAAACTTTTAGTTTATTGTTTCTGTAAGTGTTATCGGTTTATGGATGGTCCTTGGGACAGTCCTTAGGTTTATTGCAAGTTACGGAGAAAATAGGTAGTTATCTAATGGGAAAAACCAATATTTGAAAAGCTGGTTTCCCCCATAAACAACATCACCTACGAGCGACGTTGGTAGGAGGCTTCCTCCTCCTATCTCCATTTATTAACGTGGACTATAACCAATTGGCATCGCTGATCGTCACCCTCACTTTTCCTAACGAAAAGTGCGAACAGCGAATCCACGTTGTTAATTCAAAAGGGCACATCGAGCTTTCCTCCGTATTAACACGAGAACACCTCAGGACTGAAACTACACCCTACCAACAGTCAGCATCTCTCATATCAGTCACGATTATTGTAAATAGTGCTGTGTCATTTAATAAAGTTCGTTAGAAAATAAAGGTAGTAGTTGTGTTACGGCTCAATCTTCTCATCTTTAAAATCTAAGTGTTAATTTTACGTGACACCCTGCGCCGAGTAATGGACCTTGCTGACTGGTCCAAAAGGCAGAATAAGAAATGTGTGTCAGCTGTGGTGGATGCGAAGAACGCGTTCAACACTTTCAGTTGGGACAAGACCTTGGAAGAAGCAGAATCTAGAGGGATGCCAAGAAAATTATTGACGCTCCTCGAGAACTATCTCGAGGACAGAAAGATTGAAGTAAGGACGACAGGAGGACTGTAAAGCGAAATGCGTACGCGGGTATCGCTCAGGGTTCGATACTTGAACCGCTGCTGTGGAACCTGGTGTACAACGGTCTACTGAATGTGTTAAAGGCGATTCCTAAGATGAATGTGGTTGCTTTTGCCGACGACTTGGCAGTCATTCTCGACGTTGCCAAGCAGGAAGTAGCGAATAATAAGTTAGGTACGGCGTTGAGCGTGATCGTGCGGTGGTGTGCCAAAAACTGCAGAAGGTTCGGGGATCATTTGGAAAAAATGTGCGGTAAGGCCGATGCTCTTATTAGAGCATTGAGATCGTTGCTGCTCAATATTAACGGTCCCACCGGTTATGCGAAGAAATTTTATTATGGAGTCTGGGAGTCGGTGGTGCCTTATATGGCACCTGCATGGGCAAAAGCGGTAGAAAGGAAGAAGGATAGAAATACTCTTAAGAAGGCGCAAAGGGCAGCACTTATATGAACATCTACGGCGTAAAAAAGAATATCTGCAGTCACGATACGATACCCGTTCAAGAGAAAATCCAGCTTCGGTCTTTCATGAAAGGATCAAGGCAGTGGAGGAGCGCATGGAGTGTAAATGGAAGGAGGACTGGTGTGACTATCGCACTAACAACTGGACGAAGAGGCTGGTGGTGGACGTCTGCATTGAGGAGACACAAGAGGTATATCGATCACTTTACTATGCAGATCCTGACCGGACACGATATTTTTAACATGCACCGAAGGACGATCAGGAAGGAAGTACAGGCCCGGTACTGGGATTATAATAACAACCTGATCGAGCTGATGATGAAAAAAGAGGAAAACTGGACTAAGTTCCGGGCTCCATGCAGCAAGTTTCATAATGTTGCATGCACAATGTTTCTGCTGAAAGCCATTATTTAAATGAGATTTTAAGTTCATCATCATTTTTTATTTTTTTGTGTGGCAATATATTTGTTTAATACATTCATTGATCCATCTCGATATTCCTTATAAACACTTAATTTAACAATTACTTTATCTCTAATTTGCCAAATTGAAAGTATAAAGTTCAAAGAGAACGTAAATACGAGAATACCATTGCACGTCTTTCCTTGACTTCCGAATATAGTAGAATTTTGATTATCGGAGGTAATAATGATAAATGTATGTAAATGTAAATCATAAATAATAGAGCAACAGCTTTTTCAGTATTGAGTGTCATATACTACAAGCCAAACGGTACAAGCAAGCAATTGAACGCTACATAAAATCGTACGCGCACCACAATTTTCTTATAGCTACATTATATTATATTACGTAATATATTTTTTAATATACACGTCTTAATATAAGCAATTCCTCCGAGTGACATTCATTTTGTGTTTCAAACCATGTTAGCTCATCCTTGGAATCTTTGCATGAGAAGGCCCAACTTCATCGTCGGTAGTATCTATGTTCACTTGTTCCAGAGTATCGTTTTGAAAATCTCGAAGAACATCGTCGGTACATATCTTCATGACTATATTACGCATGTTTTCAATTTGAACCCAGTTGATCGCACTAGTTTTATCGCACTGTTCACATCCAGGTATGGTATGCAAGAATTCAAGCATTTCATCTAAATCTTTTGTTAACATTTGTAAGTATCTGTCAGGCGGTATGCTTTCACGCTTGTTGTTGTAAAGTTCGTCCCACGCTCTTATCAGAATTTCATTGTTGACACGTAACCAAACTTCATATAGCATGCGGCAAAAATTCCACATGGATAATTTTTCATAGGCGTCTATTACTGCTTCCTGCACATTCCGGAGAGGTAATAGCATTAATGCTATCATCATTTCTTTCCGGTACATTCGCTTGAAGCAAACGATTATTCCATTCATTGGTTATATAGTTGGTGGTGCGTCAAGTTGAAAACTTATAACTTTAACAAATTCATCTTTGTGAAGATGAGATCGGATTGATTGAGATTGAGATCAGATTGTGAAGCGACCTAGCATTATCTAGCAATAACAAAATTTTCTCCCTGCGTCCGTTTTTTCGTTGTCTTTCTTTAACTGATTCTAAGAAATATTTTTCAAACCATTCATTGAAAATGGTACTGTCCATCCAAGCATTAGTATTTGCTCTGTAGATAACTGAGAAGGCATTTGTATTGAAATTACATAAACTTTGAGTTTCCGCAATACTGCCGATTATTAGTACCGGCAACTTGTTACATCCGGCAGCATTTGCACAAAAAAGTGTAGTAACGTGATTTTCCCACATTTTTCGCTTTCCTGCCGATTTCGCATGGCTAAAAATCGAACATTTGACTGGTACTGCTTTCCACATGATTGCTGTGTAATCGATATTGTAAACGTCCTTCGGTTTGATCCAATTCCATCGCAAAACTTTTATAAAAGGAGCTTTGAAGTCATCTCCTGCAGTTTTAGTTGGGATTGGCAAATATCCTCTGAAATCCTCAAGATTAAAACTGTGACGTTCTCTAAAATGTAAATACCAATGTTTACTGGCTTTAAAATTAGGATTTTCTTTTAATTTTTCATTAAGTTCCAGAGCTTTTCTCTTTATATTTGCTGCTGTAAATTCTATTTTTCTTCCCCTACATCGCATGCACCAGTGGTAAAGAACTCTTTCTATATCCGTTATCGGGGGTCACGATAAACATTTTGTTAACATCGGCTAACAATCGCTGTGCTTTTTTTGCCATATGCTTTAATATTATCTGTCTGTGTAGATATATAAGAGGACAATTCAATATCGTACTTTGTTGCTAAGGTCCTTTTAGACGCACCTCTTTCTAACATCTGAAATGTTGTACTGAAATGTTGTAACGAGATTTTATTTCGGCAATTACCGTCGTCGACAATTTTGACTGGGGGAAAACAAATACTATATAAACTATATATTAGTATATACGTATGTACGATACTCTATAGAGAATTCTACAACATTCTGGTGGAAGAACGTTCGGATGATGTATGTACGCAATGTATAATTGAGGCCATGGTGTCTACAAAAATAACAAATAATATTCAACCCCAGAGTTGATAGAAGCAGGCAACACGAAAATAAGAATTTATTATGAGATTATTATAAGAATAATAAGGACAAATTTATTTTATACAATTTTATACAAATAGTTTACAAATAAATAGTTTTCTGTAACTGAATTTACACTTCTGTACATTCTATAAACGGTAAACTTTTTAAGAAGACTAAAATTCATGGATTCTACGAACATTCTAAACGTACTTTTCATGGGTTTATTTTTCGAATATCTTTGCGCAATTTTGTAGACGAAAAATATAATAAATTTAACTACGAAAATAAATGAGTTAAAAATGAATTGTAATGTTGTCATTGTGTTTTATTGTAAATATCAGTAATTTGAAAACAGAGCCTTTCTCCGTAGAAACTTCAACGTACGTTCTATCTATGAAATTTGAATTCATCGAACAAAGCGATTCATACTTTCCACATAAAACGATTACTACTTTTTTTTTTATTAATGTGGAGGAAAGTAGCACGGACACCAGGCCGCCTCTGGGATAAGCGGTGTGGTAGTGCCGGACTCCAACCGACTAAAACATCCACGATGACCGTCTTGGCTGCGATCGCGAGAGACCCGGACACCGGTGCGCGACAAACCGGGCCCCCCTCCGCGCAGAATGCATCCCCTAATGGAGCGGTGTGCGGCCATGTCACACCGCACCTCGTCGCCGGAGCAGCCGTGCTAGGTAGTCCGGTTCCCCGATTGGACCGCTTGGCAGCCCCGAGGCGCTGAGCTGCCAGCGCCACAGTTTGAACCACATCGAGAGGGGCAACGAACCTAGCGCGCCTCCGCCGTCCAATCCTTTCGGGGTGGGAGTTACGCACCCTCATCCTCTTCGCAGCCTCCTCGAAGCATAACCCGCTTCGGAAGGCTAAAGGCTCCCTTCATCTCTAGCTCATCAAGAATGCCGCGAGGATCGCCGACGGCCAAAAGTCACATCCGATTTCCACGATGAAGTCGTGGCGCGGCCGTGCCCATGTCCGGTAGTACTTCAGCGTGTGCTGCGCCGAGTCCATGTTCGCATCGCAGTGGTGACAACGCGTGGTCACCTCTTTCCCGATTCGGTGCAGGTACTCACCGAATCAACCATGTCCGGTGAGCACCTGCGTCACTCTGTAAGTCAGGGGCGGCCCGCCACCGTCCAACCAAACATCCCAGTTTGGAAGGACGGCCTAGAGGACCCTTGTCCCCGGCGCGCCCGCTGTCATGTCGAGGCTGGCGCGCCATCTGTCGAGCAAGGCCCGTCGAGTCTGAACCTTAACGTCGGCGCCCACCGGGCCGACCCCGCCAGACAGACTCCAAGTGCGGAGATAAATCTCGCGACACCTCAGAGCCTGCAGCTCGAACGGGGGAAACCACCGCCCCCGCTGCCGCCAAAACGGTGTGGAAGCCTCTCACTACTCTGATGGTCACCGTCTTGTGTAGCCTTCTGACCACTAAGAGACTGCGACGGTTAGCCATCAAGCCCTCCGCCCAGATCGGAGCTCCGTAGAGGAGCCTCGATCGCACCACGCCGGCATACAGACGGCGCATCCAGACGCCGAGTCCGCCCAGCCGAGGCAGCAAACGTCCTAAGGCGTCGCCGTCACCTCGACAGACGGTGCTAGACGCTTGAAATGAGCGCCGAAGGTCCAATGGCTGTCGAGGGTCAGGCCCAGATACTTCATGCTGGTTCCGACCTCGATCCTGAGATCCTCCTCCAACCTCAGGCGATAATCCGCTGGCGGCGTCCCGTGATCGGCCCTGCGGCAAAACCGCATTGCCTCAGACTTCTCAGGGGACACCCTCAGCCCCAATTTCTTGATCTCGGCGACCACGCCTCGCGGAAACGAGTAATCTCCTCGTACCACCAGTACACCGCGCCAGCGCGGTGCGGGGCTCCGGACCGCGGCATACACGAGTCGCTAATCGCGTGTATGTCGCGCCTCAGTCGTGTCGCTGAGTCTTCGTCGGTCGGGGCCTCTTCCGACCAAGCGACGGCCATAGAGGCCGCCGCCATGAAGTCCCCGTCGTGGTGGGTCGCTGCTCACCGCGGGAATCTTCTTCTCCTTCCCGGTAGGCCGATGGGCCCGCGCACACTGAACAAACGGTCACCCATTGCGCCATCAACCGTCACCTCCAACAAAACGTAGAGGTGGTCCGAGCGGGTCTCTTCCGGGCACACGCGCCAAACGGAAACACGGCGGGATGCGGCAGGGTTTGCCCACGTGAGATCCATTATGGTCTCGCCCCGCCACGTCACGCACGTGCTGGACGATCCCCCGGTTCATAAGCCGGAAATCGAGTGTGGCCGCCCAGTCCTGCACGTCGCGGTCCCTACCGTTTGTCCTGCGGGAACCCCACGCCGTTGAATGAGGGTTGAAGTCCCCGAGGAAGGTGGCGAGTCCGTCCAGGAAGGTGGCGTATTCCGCCCTGCTGATGTTAGGCGACACGTAAACGGCCACCACAGCCAGGTGGCCCCGTTTCACGGCCACGAAGCCCGATTCCCGCTCGATCACTGAGCAGGAGGGGCTTCCCGCGGTCCCGGTCCGCAATATAGCGACTGAGCCGGACAGATCCCCAGCGCCCCGCGACGCCTTGAGAATGCTGTATGGCTCGGCCACCGCTGGAACATTAAGTCCTGAGCCCGGCGGGAGCGGTTAAGATTACACTGCAAGAGCGGCTGTCCTACTCTTTTTCTTCCGTTTACGTCGGGGGAGGCCCCGTCGCCATACCCTCCTCCGGGTCGTTCCCCTCGCAGTCGGTGCGTCCGACTTCTCCTTCCCCTCTGCTGGTCTTCGTGGGGCCAGTCGACAGCGGCGTCGTTTTCTTTGTCGTCGCCGCGTCCTCGTCGTCGCCTGAAACGGTCCTTACCTCCTGTGCGGATCTTTTCTTACATACCGACGGATTGCATTCCGGTGGCCCCATTCGGTGCGACGCGGGCAGTCCCAGATCCGTGCACACCGGGCACTTAGGAGTACCTAAGTGGGAGTACGCGCCGAGCAGTCCCCGGCGCGGTGTCCTTCCGCCCTGCACTGGTAGCAGCGCTTCGTCCTGTTGACCGTCGACGTGCAGTCCTGGCGCACGTGATCCGACTCCATGCATCTGAACCAATGAAGTCGGCGTTCCGGGAGAGAGGAAACCCTCGCCGCTGACCAACCTATAATAACCTTACCTCCGCTGATATTCCTGGCCGCTGTCAACGGACAGCGTAGCCACACCGATGCGAGGCTCCGAGGAGTGGAGTGTGTGACTCCCACGCTGACCTCGCCGGCCCGGCAGCCTCCGGCCTCGGGAACAGCGGCCACCGCCTCCTCCGGGATAACTGAGACCTCCAGTCCGGTCACTCTTAGCTCAGCCGTCCTTCGCGGCACGGCTACCTTGGCGGGCAAATCCTTCGACGTGGCCGCCATCCGCTCGGCTAGTTGCGAAGCTTTGTTCCCGGCGTCCTGGCCTGAAATTTCGAACAGCAACGCCCCCGGGATCGCCTTTCTCGGTCTTAACTCCGCGATGTTGAGTTCGGAGAGTTTGATTTCCTTCTTCACCACTGACATTGCATCCCTATATGTGAAGCCCGAGCCGACCCTCACGGTGAGCGATATCGCGGCACACCGTGGGAGTCGGGGAAGGCCAGGCGCTTCCTTACCGCGCGCGTCCCGCCAATTAGCGTTACGTCCCTTCCCCGTCCCTGTAGCTCTCGCTCCGTCGCAGCCGCCCGCTCCACGCATGGATTCTCTCCCCGTGCGGGAGCGCACCGGAAGCCGAGTGGCCACCTCCGCAAAGGTCTTCACCGCCGATTCGCCACCGCCGGCCGTCGCCCCGGGCGCCAGGACCCCCGTTCGCAACGTCGACAACGGCAGAGACGACGATGTCCGTCCCTTGGTTCTCGCGCCCTCGGTCGACGCATGGACCGCTGGAAGAGGTTGCGCCGCTGGCATCCTGTTCTACCGCCTCGCTCACCCTCCTCCTTCTCCCATGACGGTGGTGAATTCCACCTTGTCGGTCGACCGCGAGGTGTTTCTCACCGGCCGCGACCGCGCCCGCAGGGCTCTCGCTGCGGCGGCAGCGTGCGCAGCCGGGGGCATCGCTCCCCCTGGCATTATCTCTCGCCACGACATCTCCATCTTACGGAAGAACAGGATCTTGAGATCCTTTAGCGGATCTCAGGGTTCTGGGCCACCGAACCTATCCGCTTTCTTCTCTGTCGTGTCTCTCCCCAACCCATCGGGATAGCGGAGATGGCGCGGCGCTGCCCAGGGGTATGGTGGAGGTGGGGGAGGGGGGCCATAATCGTTCCTGTCGGAGCCCCGAAAGCAATTCCTTTCGCCCCCCTCGTAGAGGTGATCCCCGCCTCTTGTTATTCACCGTCATTATAACCAGCCATTGCGGCCTTCTCCGTGCGTTCTTTGGTCAACCGTTCCACTGCCTCTTGGAGACAACTGACCTCTCTCTCCAGAAGGCGCAACCTCTTCCGTAGGTATGCGGTGTCTTCCCCTTCCCGACCATGGGTCGGTCCCGTGTCCTTCACGGTCTCCTGCTTGTTGACCGGTCCGATTTCTCTTTCCTCATTCTGCGTGTCGTCGCCGTCGTCGGCACCGTCGCGGACGGTAGGGCGGCTGCGGCCTCGGCGCCGGTGTCGAGGCAGGCGTCCGCCCAGTATTTCACGCCTCTCTTCTTCTTTTTGTCGGGAGCCGACAGCCACGCGGTGTCCGAATCCCCCGCCTACGCGGGCGCATCCTCCCACCGCATGCGACGTTTCGCGCCTTCGCCGCGACCGTTAATAGCAGTGGCGGTGCCTTTTGCGGACCCGGTAATCCTGCGGTACGACCGCTTGCCGAGCGCACCCGTGGCGGTCGAGGAGGATGAACACGACGACGTTTCGTCGTCGGATCTCACGCTCCCCCCACCGCCGCATCCCTGCTCGCGAAGATCCCAGGCCGGTCATAACGTCGGGTTCCTCCTACCCCCTCCCCGGCTTGCGTGTCCCTTTCGCCAGTCGCATGAACGCGTCCGGGGCTCTGAATTCTCACCCCCCGACGGCCACGGTTACTCGATGGCGACGCAGCGGGGCCCGCTTTACAACCCGCGACTACGCCGGTTCTGGGGTACCCCTCCCCTGCACCGTAAACATTGTTACGTTTCTTTTCCATATCATGTAGTAGTATAGTTTTTTCGCCTTGTCGTCGTCGGTAGTTCCAGTCCCGGTGCCACTCACTCTTTTGCATCCCACACCGGTCGAGCCGGGGCATGGAGCCGAGGTGACATGGAGCCCCACGAGGAGGTGAGATGAGTAGTCTTGAGATGAGATATGGGACCATCAAACTGGTGGGCGCCAAAGGCGCCGACCTGCCACCACACGGCTATAGGGTAATATCAGATTCATCGGGGTTCCCAGGGCGTGGTCCTTCCCAGGGCCCTGAGAACCCCCATACCTGCCTCGTGCTCCCCAAAATTATTTTAAAGTATCTCTCTCAAGAATTAATACGACTCGGACAATTATGCACTGGTAAATACCATTTTACCAGGAAATTCATAGAATGACCCATATTTCTATGAAATTGTGGGGGTTTATATGTATTGCCAGTGATGATTGTTGTACCTTCTAGCTGTAGATGTCGCCACATGTCGCAGCTGGGTTACTGCTGTCTTTTCTTCCTAATTATGAATCGTGGAAGAAAAATCGAACTTCGGTCGCCGAGATTCGATCTCGGGTTCTGAACGTTCGTAACCTAATGCACTAACCACTGCGCTACCGTCGTCCCCTAAAATGATTACTACTAGTGTTAGTTTGACTTATTTTGAACGTTTTGGTCCATCTTCTTCTCGTAGCGAATAATTTCTATTTTATAATTTAAACGTGTATAATTTAAATATATAGGATCTTCATACAGGCAGTAGAGAGCTTTTTTCTCATAAGTGATAAATATCTGGAGAAACTGAAAGGATAAACAATTTTACCATTTTTTATAATCAACGTAATAACGTACATCATTGACAAGGAGTACTAGTACTAGAACCCCAATTTCTCGCTCCGAAGACGTTTTTCAATAAATATAACGTATTGGCTTCGTAATACAATTATAATTTATGGTATATCTTAATTTTTCAGTTTGCAGTCTTGAAAGTCACTATCTTACTTCGTACGTTCAAATCCGTTTATTGGAAATTTAAACACACTGTTTAAATTGCTCATTGTTTTGTTATTATAAGAATGGAACTTATTCACCTGAATATATATACATATTTATCTATATCTGGAATAATAGACAGTAATAGTCGTATTGAACATGCTCCTTAAACTTGGTGAATAAGTAATTGGTGAATTGGGGTTAGGTTGGGGTTAGGTTAGGGGTTAAATTGTCAACGCCCGGTAGCCGCGCTGGAAACACCCGTTCCCGGCGATCACGGAAGTTAAGCAGCAGCGGTCGCAGAGCGGACAAGGATGGGTGACCGCTCTGTGCGGCGTTGACGAAGACGTGCGGAGGCCATTTGCGCCCCCGGAACTGGCCACCTGGGGGTGTCCAGCGGCCAAAGCAACGGAGGAGCCCTTCAACATCGGCAAG
>CM026188.1:173853-313416 GCA_014825925.1 Bombus breviceps | reverse complement strand
AAAAAAAAAAAAAAAAAAAGGTTAGGGGTTAAATTGTACGCAACATTTAAACATTTCTTTTATTTCCTGTCTTGTATAATCTTGAGATCTTAAAAGAAACTATATATTGTATAACATACATGATTAAAATTATATTAATGTATGAAATATTAAAGTATATTACAAAAGAACATGTCACATTCTGTTTGAAGAATTAGAAATCATCATTTTCAGGAAAATATTATAAGCATAAAGAATTAAAATATATGCTATCATGATTGTTGCAACAGCTGGTAAAAATTCTCCCACGTTAATTTTCTTTTTCGTGTACTGAATATTTACGGTAAAAGCATTGACCAGTAACTGTGTGAGCATCTTGCATAAAACGACTAAGCATTAAGCACTAAGCACTAAGTATGAAGCACTTTGACTTCAGCTATTTCCAACCCTTCTCACCGAATGTTTGCAACAAGATGAACTGAGAATATTTGCATCTCATGTTATTATAAATTATTAACATCGTTAGAAGTTTAAGTGTATTTAGATTCTATTCAAAATGTTCGTAGAATTGCATCAGCAAGCCGCGAGATCAGCAGTTCTAGTGTCACGTTTTCGCAATTTTTAAATCGTTTTTTGGAATTTTATGTGCACATCCTAAAGCGATACTAAGCTCTTCCATCCATACAGTGATCTTCTCATCCATACAGTGATTCGCCGATTTGATAACACAAGTTTTTGAATCCATAGAATGTTCTCATTGGTCTGCAAGGTAAAAGGTAAATCCTCGTGCGTTTTATCTCCCATTCGTTTTCTGTTACTTTTTGAAACCTTCTCAGCCTATTGTAAATGACTGGTTCCTCCATATCCTTTTTTTAGCATATCAACCGCTTCAGTTTCTTTTCTTTCGCATTTTAGGACTAATTTCGCCTTAATACGTTGTTTTTTGAAAAAAAGATCACCAGACCCTTTTGAAACGTGTGACTGTTAAAAAAAAAATAGGCGTGCTAAAGATGTTGCCATAAGCAACGAACAGCTTATCATAGGCTCGCGAAATTTAATCAGTTTATAGATAAGACTATAAACTGTATTTCTTGCCCGACCAGAAATATCATTTTGGGAACTTTTTCAACAGTGAAGCATACTATGTAGTAACAACTTGTCTTTTTCAACAGAAAGAAAGCAATACTAAAGTTGCGATTATTAAATACAGATATCTTGAAAATAAAAATTTAGAATAATCCTGATGTTATTCTCTATTTTATTCAAGCACACATTTCATCTGGCGCTTTACAAGGCCATTACTTAGGAGAATCCTATTTAAAAAACTCAATTGAGTACTGTTACGTGCTATCAACTAGTTGTCGATGATCACGGGTCTTAGGAGAATATGAACCCGCATCGACATGTGTTGACGACTACGAAAACATGAATGACGCATGAGTGATTACCCGATCGCTACATAAATCTAATGCGTTAATCAAATTATTTACACCACCATAATTATATACACTACTATATGCACAAGTATTCGGGAAACAAGGAATATACTTGTACCAAACAATTTTCATGTTTATTATTAATAAATAGCTGACAAATTATAAAATCTATATAAACTTACGGAATGTGTTTGAATGAATGCATATTCCAATCATTCTGAGATCTCAACAATGAATAGATATGTACGCTTACAGTCACTAATCATGGATATTTTCATGGAAGTTATTTTTATTCTAATGAATATCAACTATTGGAGCGTATACTCGCGCTACGAATGACTTTGACAATTCCTTTGAAGTGTAAAGTGTTGCCGTGATAATTGCAGCTGCTGGCTGTAAATGTCGCTGCTGGGGTATTGCGGTATTTTTGTTCTCATTTAAGAATCGTGGAAGAAAAATCAGACTCCGGTCGCCGGAATTCAAACACGGGTTCCGAACGTTCGTAACCTAAGCGTTAACTACTGCGTTGCTGTCACGTCGGAGACACAAGAAATCACAAAACCGATAGATAGAACGTCGCAGTTCGAACGTTTCACGAATAAGGCGAAGAAATTGAACTTCGTATAAGATGATGGAATTTTTATTATATAATTCCAACAGAGTGACAGTTCAAAGCGTTACAACAGAATAAGATCTTGAGCGCTAATTTAGGGGAGTTTTTATATTAAGGTTTTAGTGCCTTTGGAGGAGTTATCGTCGGATGTATATCAAAGGCGGCTATCCAGTTACTGTTTTGTTATTATTTTGATAGCTGTGGCATGCAGGATGTTTCGTCTACTTGATTACTATATCTGAGCGGGTGGCCTTCTTGATCGTATGGCACTGCCGTCGTCCGACACTAGTTAGTGTCGAGTGGTGGTATTTGCTGTTGAGTGCCGCCACACCCAGCTTTGAAACCAGATTCGTGCAAGCAGTAAAAAATATTTCCTATTCAAAGTTTCAAATCGTCGAGTTTGATCGTTTGATTTTCTATCTGTTTGAAATCCATGGAATTTTATATCAATTTTGTACTTCCATTAAAATAATTCTGTACATGTTATATTTTTGGCCATCTAATCAACATATATTGAGGTGTCGTATGGGTTCTTCTTCTCTGTTTACACTGTTATGCGATAGCTAATTTTTCATATCCAGTATGTCGCACGTGTCTTTGCGCGAATAATAAATCTACAAAAATTTAATCTTTTTTAAAAGATTTTTTATTATGAAGAACTAATCTTCTTCAAAATATATGTCTGTAAATACATCCGTTGTTCGGAGAAATATTTTCTGCAAACTTTTTAATATCTAAATTAAGCATTTTGATATACAGGTTGAGTCAACTAATTTGACCACGTCAAATAATTTGAAAGTCACTATAGAAAACACTGTTTTGTGGAAAAATCAGTTTTTCAGAAAGAAAAGTTTCCTCTTATTAACAGCGACGTCCATTTCTCTCACTTTCCTAACGAAGGCAGTCCTCGACGAATCCGATGATCTCGTATCCTTAGACACACCCCATCATAGTTTTCCTTTGCAGCATCATCGTGACGGAAAGTGCAGTTGATAGTTGGCTAGAGCTCCCCGACGCATCTTGAGCAATCATCATCCGAACTCGCTCCGCGCACTCTGTTCAATCGACATCGTAACATACCGCCTCGAGATCGAACTTGTAACCGTGAACCGCGAACCACTAGTACAATCGCGAGCACCACGTAAAATGTATATAAGGAGTGTTGTTAATAAATATACTGTTAATTATATTCTAGTGCTTCTTCAATACCTATCACGACCTATCCACTAGGTCGCTAAAATACAGTATACTTTTGTCAATTTCAATCTATCGTTTGAAACGTTGTCGCAAGTAAGTACAGTTACGCAATAAGTTACGTACCGGAGTTTGTTATCGACTGTTGATAAGCAGTCTTTTTTCTGCTGTTTGTCCCTGTCACTGATGCTTCATATCAACCGTTAAGAGGTATCCCGTGACTCATACAGTGGAGCGGAATGTACATCACAGTTAATATCGCCGATCCAAAACCAACTATTTGGCAGAAAGATTCGTGTAGTAAACGTGAAACTAAGTTGAAATCGAGTCGAATCATTATCCACGATGAGCGAGGGATCAAACACGGATAATACCACCATTGATGTTGGAAAAACGTGCCTTGCTAACGATAAACTGACGCGAATCGAAACAACTAAATTTGCGGAATTGAAAGATGAAATTAAAGAAACGAAAATTACGAACAATTGGTAAGAAGAAAAATTGCAAGATCGTCTAAGAGTTTTCATCGCCTTGGAAATCGAGCATGATGAGGAGAAAGAGGAAGAAGATGAAGGCGAAGAGTGCGACGTGTTCGAAACGCGCGTTATAGTCGACAGCAGGAGCGCAAACGTCTTAACATTTAGGGACGTGGAAGAGTGAATGAGCACATTCAGTGGTGATAACAACGTCAATGGGCAAAGCTATTGAGAAACGTTAAGTTGATATGATCACTAGTTCCTACAAACTGTATCTGGGCCTGACCCTCGACAGCCACTGGACCTTCGGCGTTCACTTCGAGCGCCTGGCACCGTCAGTCGAGGCGACGGCGAACGCCTTAGGACGTTTGTTGCCTCGGCCGGGCGGGCCCAGCGTCGGGGTGCGCTGGCTGTGGGGTGCGTGGTGCGATCGAGACTCTTCTACGGAGCTCCGATCTGGGCGGAGGACCTGGTGGTTAACCGCCGCAGTCTCTTAGTGATCAGGAGGCTGCACAGGACGGTGGCCACCAGGGTAGTGAGGGGCTTCCGCATCATTTCGGCGGCAGCAGCGGCGGTGGTCACCGGGTTTCCCCCGTTCGAATTGCAGGCCCTGAGGTGTCGTGAAATTTATCTCCGCACTCGGGGTCTGTCGGGCGGGGTCGGCCCGGTAGGCGCCGACGTTAGGGTTCGGACTCGGCGGACCTTGCTCGAGAAATGGCGTGCCAGCCATGACATGAGAGCGGGCGCGCCGAAGGGTCCTCAGGGCCATCCTTCCAAACTGGGATGTTTGGTTGGACGGTGGCGGGCCTTCCCTGACCTGCAGGGCGACGCAGGTGCTCACCGGACACGGTTGCTTCGGTGAGTACCTGCGCCGAATCGGGAAAGAGGCGGCCGCGCGTTGCGACCACTGCGATGCGAGCGTGTACTCGGCGCAGCACACGGCGTGGGCGCTGCCGGGCCACGACCTCATCGTGGAAATTGGATGGGACCTCTCACCGCCGGCCATCCTCGCGGCATTGTTGGTGAGCGAGAGGAGAGGAGGGCCGTGACCTCTTGCTGTGAGCAGGTTATGCTTCGGAAAGAGGCTGCGAGGAGGGTGAGGGTACGGGACTCCCACCCCGAGAGGATCGGTCGGCGGGGGCGCGGCAGAGGCCGTGGACGCGTCTCGAAACGCGCTAGGTCCGCTGCGTCGCCCGGTGTGGTTCAAACTTAGGCGCTGGCAGCTCAACGCCCTGGGGCCGCCAAGCGGTCCAGTAGGGGAACCGGACTGCCTGGCACAGCGGCTCGGGCGACAAGGCGCTGTGTGATATGACCGCACACCGCTCCATTAGGGGATGTACTGTGCGCGGGGGGGGGGGGGCACCGCACTGGTTCTCGATCGCAACCGAGACGGTCATCGTGAAGGTTTTAGTCGTTAATTGGCATAAATAAACAAATAAATAAAAAGGTCGTTAATTGGCACGTTCATAAAAAAAAAAGTTTCTGCAAGCTAAGTTGGTACGACTTCTAACGACGCTGTTTTGTCTTAGGAGTCGACCACGTGTTAATTATATAAGTGTATCCGGCGTGTTCAGGCGTTTTGTATGAGGTGGCGAAACATAGAAAATAAAATAGAATCTGTGTGAATCTATTATATATCAACTCCAAACCTATATTTAATAACAAAAGCTAGTTGCTAGAATTCTTGGAAATGTGCGACCTTTGTGGTTGGACTGACATGCAACGAGTAGTATACGTGAGGAGACTTTTACGCGGTTCGGCAAAGTTGTTCGTCGGTTACGAAAAGTGCTTTAACACTAATCCCACCGACACTTCGTGTTTACCTATTCCTACCGTGTACGGTTAAAATATTTGGTGATTAAAGAAGTAATAGTTTTTATGATTTAATTTAGATAATGGTTAATTTATAACTGAATGTATATAAAATGATGATCTGTCAGGAAATATCGTCCAAATTTACTTTTATTTAATTTCAATGATAGACTTAAATAAAATTACACTTTTATTTATATAGAGATATATCTTATTAAAGTTCGTTACATTTTTACAAATTATCTTATTATCAAATGTACATTTGCCGTATAAATATTTCCCGCATCTAAAACAAATTTTCGTAATGTTGTAACCCTTGCAATTTTTTATTTAACAAGTTTTTTGCAGTAATGAATCTCAACTTATTGATAGTTTTATTGCATGGTTTTTTCCCGCAATTCTTTATATAGGAGTAGTGTATGCACCAGGTTTATAACAATTTTGTGAATTCTCTGTAATTTGGCCTCATACTGTAGATACCATTGCAAATGTATTGGTTCGTAAACGTTGGCTTCTTTCGCTCTTCTTATCAAATCGTATAAACCTCATAATTTCAGCAAAGTAATTCCTGCTCATTGTTTTTGAAAAAAATGCAGGTTTCCAAATTTTATTCCACAAATATGAGACATCTAAATTTTTTGCCTGATATGCACCGCGGGCATATAGCAGAGCAATAAATGCATATAATTTTGTTGCATCTAGCTCCCTCTTAGTCCCCAATACTCTAAATGCTTCTTCTTCCGTACATTTTATTATATGATCCCTTATACGGTGATCAATGATAAGATAAAATGCCGCCTTTACTTGTCCTTTCATTATATGCCGCTTAGCATATCTCTAAAAATATTATGAACTGATGTCCTGCCAGGTTTGAGACTTGCATCTATTTCTCTCCAGTTTGTCCCATCGGGCCCAGTTTCGATACGTTAGTTCTCTACATCAATCTCACTCTTTGCTGTCAACGATAATTTCTTTCCCTTTTGCACTGGACGCGTGACGTAAACGCTTATTTATAAATAATATTCAACTCCGATTCGATTGTAAATAGCTTTCCATGTGTTTTCATGCCGTTTTCAGTTGCTGAAGTTTCTTGTTCATCGCACACTGAACAGTCTTCTTCTATGTCCGTTATTTTTTTTATAATTTTGTAGGACAAATATTTATCACAGAATAATACCATGTACGGAATACAAAATTATGGTTAAATTTGATACACTTTACTTTTCCTTTTACAACAGCTTTGCACAAAACGCTTTGAGATGCTTTCTGTCTGAGTTTTAGAGATAACAAGTTTAGATGTCGACTAAATAATTAACAAATTGAGGTGTATTCTAGTCGAAAGAATAATAGCAAGTAAGAATATGATCTGTGGTGGTGATATTTATACGAAAATATTGATTATTGGCCGTTCTCCACCAACGGTTACTCGAGGTTGGAGTTGGGAAAGCTTTCCCGTCTTTTATCGCAATGTGCAATAACCCTAAGAAACTTCTCGATTTTTAAAATGTTTGCAACAATGGACTGTAAAAAATGCTAAATTTTATGGTAGTTCCTTAGGATTATTATGGACCTGAGCTGATATGTCTTGACAGCTGGTGATCATCTTGATCGAGGGATAGATTATGTTTTGTGACAAGATGCATTTTGTGACAGGGTGTATCAGCTGTTATTATTTATTATTACTAATTTTGTTTGCTATATGACCTTGAGATATCCTTTTCTTTCTACTGATTGCATTTATTTTAAAAATAACTAAAATATCTTGTCGGGAGGTCAAAATGACCGCTCACGGTAGGCAAGGCAGAGTACAAATTTTTCTCGGAAAATAAAAAAGCAAACTAAGAGTAAATACCAAAAAATATATTGTATACGCGTTTTAGGAAAAGTCAGAAATTATGAAGCGATATAATAAAGTTTAAATATGGTGTTTTTTCGATCAGTCGCGGGGAGATGCGATCGCGAGGAAGCACGTCAACGGGAGTCGTAAATTCCCGTCACGATTATAATAATCGACACCACGAACAGGTCGATCCCCTTATTTCTTTTAGGATAATAAGGGTGATTGATATAGTATAACACTGCGATTAGCAGGTTATAAATTCTATATTTCCAACAACTTAATACAATGAAGAGTTACGTGTGATATAAATGTCGTAGACAATTGTTTGACGGATGAAGATCTGACAGAGATACGTTGATTGATCTGTAGGTGATATCAAGTAGGAGCAGATATGTCGATGTTGCTCGAATGTAGTAGAAGTAGTCCGAGATGTTGATTGATCCGTTGATGATTTGGCAGTTGTCGACTTGATGCCAGAGTATTGACTGAACTAATGTCGTAGAAGAAGATGTTGAATTTCCTAGTGCAGTAGAGGAAGCGAAGTCCGTTCTCGTGTTATTACAGAGGAAAGCTTGATGTGGGTGTGCCTTTTGAACTAAGAACGCGGATTCGTGTTCACACTTTTCGCCAGGAAAATGAGGGAAACGATCCGCGATGCCCACTGGTTATGACCCACGTTAATGAATGAAGATAGGAGGAGGAAGCCTCCTACCGACGTGGCTCGTGGGTGACCTAGTTAATGGGAAAATCGTTATGTTTTTCCGTTAGACAAATATCCGCTTTCTCTGTAATTTGTAAGAACATGCAATAAACCTAAGGACGGTTTTAAGGATTATCCATAAACCGAAAATACTTATAGGATTAGAGTTTAAACTAAAAAGATTCTGTTTATGGTGGTTCCTGAGGTTTATTGAGGGTCTACATAACGGCATGCGGACTCTTGACTGCCAAGCAACCAGGGATGGCATGCAAACCAACTAACGCGACGTAACATATGGTTAAATTTGTGTAGAAGTTCGAGAGCGGTCAATTTAACCGCCGTAGGTTTTAAAAGCTGAAAAACAATGAAGGAAATGTTGAGTACGGACTTTCCGTAAAAAATTGACGCGCACAAGCCGCATGAGGAGCTGTCGCATCGAACCAAGAAGGAAACAGAGACATACCAGGAGTATGTCTACAAAATGTTCAACATAGCTAAGCAAGCGAGTATGGAATGTTCGACCGTAATAAAGTATATTATCGACGGAATTCCGGACGGGGAGACTAACAAAATCATACTGTACGGCGCCAAGGATATTCGCGAATCTAAAGAGAATTTCGCCCTGTAGGAGGCCATGAAGGAAAACGCCAAGACGAAAAGCAAGCGGGTCAGAGAAAAATTCAAGAAGACGAGTAGCGGTGGAGCAGGTGCGACGGTGCTTTCTATGCGGACAAAAATCGTCAAAATGCCAATTATCAACGAAAAGTGAAAGTGCCTGATGTTTCAAATGTCAGGAGTACGGATACATCGCATCGCAATGTAACAATGTGACTAAGTCTTCAGACGAAGCGTTGCACTGACATAAAGATCAAAGATTGCAATTTGACTGCGTTGACAGGCACCGGTAGTTGATCTTTATGGGACCGGATCAATATGTAAAAATCGGTGCGCCAAAAAAATCCTGATGCTTTCAAAGAAATGTACTTTTTAGAGAAATTAAACTACATCAATAGCTTTTGGCAAAAATCATACATGATTACAGATTTTGTACTTTCATTGAATTTTTTGCCCCTTGAAAGCTAATTATGGATGCGAAAAAATATTACTTGGATTTGTTTAAAAAGACTGGTTAAAAAATAGTGATGACTCCCCAATTTTTGAAAATCTGTCGACGAGTCGCTGCTCCTATGAATTTGCATAGGAACTGGGCATAGCAACGCCTGACATTTATTAGTGGTTGTGTGTCAGTTGGCATCCTGGGGTTCATATGTTTTAAACAAAAACGCATCAGGCTTTTGCATTGCTACGGTCTTCGATGCTGAGTGTTGTTAGTCAATCTCTCGACGCGAGGCGAGGGCTCTGATCGTTACGTTTCAGCAAATTTAAGACAACGAATATTCTTCAAAGTTATATTATGGTATAAACCGTGACATATACAGTTTCAAAACGTTTGATTTCTGGTAATTATATTTTTTCAGTTATTTCCACTCTTTTAAGTTAAAATCAACCCTAATTGAAATTGCGTCGCAGAAAAAACATATAGCAGTCCTACAAATGAAATCCAATACATATAACTAGTTGCGAAATTGAATTCGTTATTATTAAATTAATTTCGCCCCAAATATTAAAATTTCGATAAAGCGAGCAAGAACAAAGAAACGTTTCAAACTATATACAAACTAATGAAATATGTAGTTTATCTTATCTTGCAGTAAATGATTTTTGGCACGCGATTTTATTCATTTTTGTAACAGACAAAATTTTATACACAGAAATGTTCTTTTTTAAGAACCGCTATGGCTAGCAGGGATAGAGATCGAAACGGAAGAAGCAACGAGACGATTATATTAAACAGCAAGCAAACAACATTTTGAAGTATGTAATTGAAACTACTTGTCATTCAAGACAGCCAAGCGAAGGTGAAGAACATACCGCAATGAATCAGATTCCTTTGGAAGAGAAAAACCAAGAATTGAATACACTTATGGGAGAAAGTGAAGAAGATACCAATGAAATTGAATTGGGCGAAAATGGGAACAATAGAAAAACGAGCGATTGTGAAACTCGTCAAGGAAAAGATTTTAAAAACATGGAAATTGAAGCACAAAAAGAAAAAAACAGAAATTTCGACATTGAAGGTCCTAGTACGTGGCCAATTGACAGAACACAACAAACAGTAAATTTAATAGTTTAGCATGGTTCAGTACAAGTTACTCATTTTAACTTCCCTAAGAACGAAAATAACAGGAGTTTTTCTGTAAAATATTTTACAAGAATACTGACGACAATGTTTAATACAACTAATTGTAAAATTTGATTCTGTTCTAAATGATCATTTAAACAGAACAGCCATAAAAGGACATCATTATTTATCGCATTCAATTCAAAACGAATTAATAAGTGCAATGGCAAATAAAGAACAAAAAGTAATTATCGATGCAATAAGGAGAGCAAAATATTATTCCATTTTATTGGATTGTATACCAGATGTGAGCCATCAAGAGCAATTATCGATTATTCTTCGTTATGTCAACATAACAGACGAGAAGGTTAAAATCAAGGAACATTTTATCAAGTTTGAAATAGTTCACGATACAACAGGAAAAAAACTATCTGAAACTGCTCATTCTGGATCAGTTGGGAATAAAAATATCCGAATATCGCGGACAAGGATATAATAACGATGCCAATATGAGGGGAATATATCAAGGAATGCGAGCAAATATATCACGCGTAAATCCTAAAGCATTTTACGTACCATGCGGTAGTCACAACTTCAATTTGTTATTGGGAGATATAGCAAAATCATTAACCCAGGTACTACATCTTTTTGGTGTAATACAAAAGATTTACACGATATTTGCAGCATTGACATCGCGTTGTGATGTTCTACAAAAACATGTTGAAAAAATTATACCTGAGCCATTATCAGAAACTAGATGGGAATGCAGTTTTGATATTGTAAAGGCTATTCGATTTCATGTTCACCAATTGCGAAACGCCTTGATCGAAATTGGCAACAACGCATCTGACAATAAGTTGAAAATTGAGATTTTGTCTATAGTGAACAAGATAAATGAATTTGAATTTATTGCCAGTTTTATCATTTGGTACGAAATATTATCAAAAATTAACATCGTCAACAAAGTACTGTAAAATCAAAAGATACAAATCGATTTGGCCACGAATCATCTGAAAGATATTAACGTATTTTTTGCGGAATGCAGAAATGAAGGATTTAGCAAAGCTATGATCGCAGCAAATGAAATTGCAAAGAAATGGACATAACACCAGATTTCAAATCATCATACAGGGCCAAAAACGGAAATTATTCGATTATGAAGGACAGGATAAATCATTAATGATCAGCGGCACAGAATACTTCCGTGTACATTACTTTTTAAAAATAATAGATACTGCGTTAGTATTCTTTAAAAGTCGATTTGAATTATATGCAAATCACCAAAATATTTTTGGTTTTCTATACATCAATGAGATTGAGAATTTAGATGATGAATATTTATTAAAGTATTGTCAAGATCTTCACTTATATTAGGAAGGAGATTTCGACGAAACTCCGATTCGACGAAACTTAAGATGTTCCGGTCAATAACGCAAACCAATTATTAGGCTTTAGATTCGACGAATTACATTGCAAATAACGATCTCTCGGAAACACACCTAAATTTATTAATTGTATTACAAATTATGTTAACGACACCAGTAACCGTAGCTTCAGCAGAACGTAGTTTCTCGCGACTGAAACTAATAAAAAATTATCTGCGATCATCGATAAACCAAGAGAGATTTTTATCTCTGGCTATTCTGTCAATAGAAAGTGAAGTATGTGTTATTAAATAGGTTTGCGGTTTGATATTTAATTGATTCACAGATTAGTTTTGTATGCTCTGTATTTCACCACCTTATACACCCATTTACAACACACCGGATACTCAGATAAAAAAACGTGGCGAACGGGGAAAAACAGAAGAGAATCGCAAGTAGACGTACCAACTCCGCATGTAGGAACTAGTGATCATATCAACCTGACATTTATCTCAACACTCCCCTTTGACCATAGTTTCTACAAGCCCCATAGCTTTGGTAAAATACTAAGTCTTAATTCTATTCAAACCTTTGGTAAGGATATCTACAACATTCTCAGAACTTGGTACATAAACATAATCTAAAATATCCTTTGACGCACAATTCTTAACATAGAAGTAACAAACTTGGATATGCTTAGAACTCTCAGCGACTACCTCATCCTTGGATCATGAAATAGCTCCAATATTATCGCAGAAAAGTTTGCATGGACGGGGACAATATGATAATTGACCCAACTTCTTTAACAGTAAGGATATCCACACAGTCTCCCTTGCTGCTTCGTGCATTGCTACAAATTCTGCTTCACGTGTCGACTGAGATATAATGGGTTGTTTTCTTGATAACCAAGATATTGCACCATCAGCAAATATGAAAACATACCCATTCCTAGATTTTCTATCTACTGAGCAGCCTGCAAAATCTGAATCGCAAAACACCTTCAAAGGTTGCCCTGTCTTTTGATATACCAGCTTTAAGTCTTTGGTTTTAAGCAGGTACCTAACAATACGCTTCACTGCTTTCCAATCACACACAGTCGGATTTGCACATCTTTGTCTTAGTTTACCTATTGCACATGCGACATCAGGACGGCTTACAGTAGCGGCATACATTATATGCTCAACAGCCTGTTCGTGCAGCTTATTATCAAATGGTTCGCATTCAATATCAAAACCAGCATCACACTCCTTAGCTAGTGGTGTTGATACTCCAGTCTCATGAGTAATGTCAAACAGATCCAACATTTGACTTATCTGCACAGATTGGTCAAACAAATCAGTAGTGCTGTTTGGCTTACTCAAATGGACGGGCAGAAATTGAGTATCAATAGCCTGCATCCTAACATTTAGTTTTTCCTTAATACGAACTTTGAACATATTAATCATAGTCTTTGTTCCAAACGCAAGAATGTCGTCCACATACACAGCGACAATTAGATCTTTGGATACATTCACATACACACATGGATCACTCAGACATGGTTTCAGATTCATACCCTTCAGAATACTGTTAATATGTTTGAACCACATTCTCCCAGCTTCCTTCAGCCCATACAGGCTTTCTTTAAGTTTACACACATATTGAGCCCTGTCCTTTCCTGGAATTTCAAAGAATTCAGGCTGCTCCATGTATATGTCCTCATCTAAAGGACTGTTGAGGTATGCACACTTTACATCAATGTGTTCATAGCTCCACTCATTTTCGGCACACAAAGCAAGTAAAATTCTCAGTCCTACGTTTCACAATTGGGCTGAAAGTCTCCGAACAGTCTACCCCAGGTATTTGTCAGAATCCCCGAACTACAAGTCTAGCCTTATATCCATCAGAATCCCTTTTGACAGCAAGGACCCATTTACAGTCAATGTCATTTGTATCCAATGGTCTTAACACTACGTCCCACACATCCTTCTTCACAAGATTGTCCAACTTATTCAACATTGCCGCTGTCCATTTTTGAGTGTCAGGTCCCCTCAGGGCTTCGTACACATTAACAGACACACATAAATTTTGATTTTTACAAACCATTGCAACATTAGCACAACTATTACAACTCTTTGGTTTATGTAGTCTTGCTGACCTCCTAATCATAATAGGTGCATTTACACCTGCTGAACCTCTTGATTATTTTCATTAATTAAATTATCCATGAAAAAAATCACCTTCTCCCTCGTCATTTTCATCATTACTTTGGACCTCAATATCAACTGGCTCAATTTCCTTTTCAGGTTCCTTTCAAAATCTTCAACATTCCATATCCAATAGGAAAATTTCTCTTTGATGTTACTCGTGTCCACACCAACATCTTTACAGCGAAACACATTTTCTTCGAACCGAACATGACAAGAGATTATTATTTTCCTAGTCTTTGGTAAATAGATCCTGTAACCTTTGACTTGTCGGTCGTAACTTACAAAAATTCCCTCATCTGCCTTGCTATCAAATTTTCCTCCGCTTGGGCTTCTCATGTACCAGACTTTGCATCCAAATACCCTTAGCCTGCTGATCTACCCTTGGATATCGCATTCCTTACTTTTCCATAATTCCAATGGAATTCTGTTTCCGATAGCGGCGGATGGGCATAGGTTTCTTATGTGACACGCAGTGTTCACAGCTTCTCCCCACATATAGTCAGGGAGCCCTGAATAGATGAGCAAATACTGGATGAGCAGACGTCTCAACCAGGGTCCTATTTGCTCGTTCTGAAACGCCATTTTACTCAGGAGTCCTAGGGACGTTCTTCCTGTGCAAAATACCCTTCTTCTTCAAATAATTCTCAAAATTGGTCCCAGTGTACTCACTGCCATTGTTAGTTTAGAAGGCACTTATCTTAGACTGATGTAGAGCTTCCACTTCCATCTGATATTCCTTGAAACATTTAAATACTTCACTTTTCCTATTAATGATTCTAACATGCATGAAACGAGAAAAATCATCAATGAAAATTACAAAGTAATTTCCTCCACCTAACGATTTACACTGAGCTCTACCACTGACATCGCTGTGAACAATTTCTAAGGGACGTTGACACATATCATGAGTTGTCTTTGGAAATGCCACTTTTGCCATTTTACCCTTCACACAGACTCCACGCAATTCATCACATTTCTTCGAATCTTCTTTCACGTTCAGTACAGGGATTTTGGTCATTGCATTTCCATGCAGATGACCCAACCTCTCATGCCACGACACAGCACTCCTAAATGCTTTTACCTTAATGACTTCAATCCTTCTGTCGCTGTTGTCAAACCCACTCTGATCATTGTTCACAGAAACATTTGCAACATGTCTTTCATCAAGGACAGTCTCTAAATTGTATACATCACCTTCTACTTTTGAGGTGAACACAACATCACCATCATTATGCGTTCCACCAGCCTCACCTTTTCCACGCACGGTAGTGTGCTTCACCCTTCTTTGCTACCTGTCTCATCGGGATCAGATTTACATCTATCTCTGGTAACCACAGAGCATTTGATAAAGAAAGGTCACAGGACTCAGTCACCTTCACAAAGATTGTTCCCCTCCCCCTCCACTTTCAGACGCCCTTTACCAATTCTGATATGTCCAGTCATAGGTACGAAATCCACAAAGTGATACCTGTCCGGCGTCATATGGTTTGAAGCACACGAATCAAGATATTTAATCCTCTCTCTTTCCCAACAGCCGATGGAGGATACTGTCAAATGCTGAGATGAGCTCCTTGAATTTTGGCTTGCCTTCTGCTCCCCTCTTCTTCTTGTTGTCTTCTTGTTTCTTCTTCTCCTTCTCCTTGGGTTTCTTCTCTCCTCTATCCTCTTTCTCCTCTGAACACTGGTACGAAATGTGACCCCATTCTCAGCATTTGGTCACTTGTGTTTCTATTATTCGGCTTCGCGCCATCTTTGTTTCGGTACGGCCTTATTTATACTGCTTTCTAGCTGCCAACGCACTGCCTTGCTCGGAAGACTCCGCAGCCGCAGCCGTGTCGATTCTTCTTTCTTCGAGTAGAAGGTCGGCCTTCACCGCCTTCGAGGTCAGTTCCTCATCAAACTTCGTTATTCCGACATAGGTCGTATAATCTGGATCTGTCGCAAGTCCAGCCAAAATAAAAGATGCCACAACGTGATCTTTAAATTTAATACCGGCTTTAGACAAGTATTGTTGTCTTTGGTAACGGGTGCTCTCCTTAGCGCAAATTTATCGCTATACAGTACTCGGGGACCCCTAGGGCCATAGGGGTTGGTGCTACGCCCAACCAGCGCACAAGGCACCCGGTACGTTGTTAAGCCGGGCAGGGGTTGTCACTCGTCTCAGGTCGAACGGTGCGCTTTCTAAGCCCTACCGTCTTCTCGGGACGGTTTCGGAGCAGGTGGGATGCTGCTCACCCGCCAATACCCCTTAAATCGGCCCTCTAGCCAGCATTTGGCCATCAACCACTGCCACCACGAGTCCATACCCATAATTGGCCGAGAACCTCCGCCGAGTCATGACAGCAATATGTGACACGTCCATGCCGCGAACCACGCTGGACACCGGGCGAAGGGGAGCCGTGTATTGGTGGACTCCCGACATCGCGGAGCTGAGTGCGAGATGTGTCCGGGTCCGAAGACAGTACCCGAGGGCCCGCCGCTAGTGACGACGCGACGAGGAAGAAGTCTCCCTGCGCTATCGAGCGTACCGTGTGCTACGGCGCTCTAAACAAAAGGAGATCAAGATCGCGAAGTACCGTGCCTGGTCGGAACTAGTCGAAGCAGTCGAGTCCAACCCATGGAGAAGGCCATACAGGACGGTGACACGAAAACTTCACGCGAAGGGCCCTCTGGCAACGACGGAGATGGAACCGGCGCTGCTGCTGGCCCCGCCCCCCGGGAATGGCGGACGGCGAGGCTGGTTTTGCTCCGTAAAGAGGGCCGTTCGACGACTTCGCCATCGACGTACCGGCCGATATGCCTGCTGGACGAGATTGGCAAGCTCCTCGAGAGAGTGGTTGCCGCCCGTCTAGAGCAACACATGTCGGGGCGGGTGCGGGGTTGGCAGGAAAGCCAGTACGACTTCCGGAAGGGACGCTCGACGATTGACGCGGTCAGACGCTTGGGGGCACTCATGGAGGACATGGTTTCCCGGGACGGCGTGGCGCTGGGGGTGTCTCTGGGCATCGTCAACGCATTCAACTCCATGCCGTGGGACAGGATAGTGGCGGCTCTGGAACACTTCAAGGTTTCCAGCTGCATCGTTCGGCTAATGCTGGAGACGCGCCTTGACCCTCACAAACCTTAGTGCTTTTGTTACTTTTCTAAAGGTTTCTGAATTGTTGGTATAAACTTTTACTTGGTCCAGTTTTATTTGTGTAATACTGTAATTTTCTTTTCCTGCTGTTTCATTTAGTAGATCAATAAGGGGGTCTATTATTTGGGCATTGATGTAGATCGGTGGCGGTTTGGCAATGTGGGTTATTGGTTTTTCGGCTGGGTCTATTTCTATTTCTTCTGGCAGTGCGCTGAAGGAGTTACGGAGGGTAATTTCCTGTAGTCATTGTTGTTTTTCTGCTTCTGCAGCCCTCCTAGCATTTGTGTTTGATGAAATTTTGCGCTTTTTGTTGGAAGTTACCACCTTCCAGCTTCCATCCTGGTGTGACAGTTCATTGATTCCCACTTCTATTTCATTTGTATTTGGGCAGTCATGCTCTTCGTTTGTTGGTTGATTTTGATTTGCTGTATCTACAGTTTTGTTTATATAGTATGTTTCACCTTTATTTGTAATCTTTATTGGTGGTACTTGTCGCATCTTGGGCCCTCCACCACCTGGCGATGGGCGCCGCCGCTTGTCACTTTGTTTTCCCACTTGTCGCACTCACGGAAGCACTGATTTACACGTCCGTCTAGCTCGGCTGCTCCGGCGGAACTGGATTTAAAAGTGTGCCGGTCGTGACAAGAGACACGGTTGTCACATATAATAACAAAAAGGAAATCGAAGATGAAAAGAAAAATAAAATATAAAAAATAAAAAAGAGAATTTGGCACACTTCAAATCCGATAGATTGATGATAGAAATAAAGATGTGACGACAGTCGGCGACAATGTATATCGCCGAAGTGTCTAATGAGTCATCGATATCCCAACGCTTCTACCGCCGAATGTTCTAGAAGAAAGCTTGCGTGGCAATGGTTGCGGACGCCTAACAAACGCGCGGATGAGAAAAAGGAAACAGATCCGATGGAAAGTCAAATTGTAAGAACTTCAGTCTTGGAAAGTCACGGCTGGAGTTCAGAACCAGATCGTAATTAATGTAAACTAAGTGTTCAAAAATAAATTCTCTTTTTTATTTTTTTTATATTTTATTTTTCTTTGCATCTTCAATTTCCTAGAACTATGCGCTTGTCGCTACATTGTATATTTTTCGTCGGTCATATAAGACGATCTGTCTGCGACACTGTAGTGCCACGAGCGACGGTTGGGAATACGGTCTATGGTAAGCCTCCTGGCGTAACACGTATAACATTTCTAATTCTACATATAATGTTGTATAATTTGTTCTACATATAAGTTGTATAATTTCTTTATTTTCTTATTTATTCATAAATTACAATAGTGTGTTGTAAAATACAATAAAGAATAATAACATATTGAATATATGTATTAGCATATTATCATACTACCATATTACATAGGTATGTACAAAACATTATATATTTAAAGTATGAATTAAAGAGCGCATTGCAGTAGGCGTGGAACTTACTTGAACTAATATGGCCAAGTAAGTAGTTATAGTACCAAAAAACTGAAAACAGATATTCAATTTTTGTAAATAATCGGTGATTACGCCTCTTTATTTATTACATTGCGCTCTTAACTTACTTTTGTTGTAAACTCGTTATTAAGACGAACACAGCGGCCAGCAGATAAATGTAACGGGTGGAGAATGAGTTGCAAGGAAAATTGTTGCACCTGAAAATGTCGACGTTATTGGGAATCAACTGAAGCAGTGTTTGCTATGTGTATTCAGATGCTATAAAATACGATTTCATATTGTTGTTGTGTATGTTAGCAAAGTAGATAGTGAAAAAACATATGTTAAAACTGTTGTTAAAACTGTTTTGGAATAATGTAACATTTCCACTGAATTAACTGTACACGTGAGCACGGAAAAATGTCTATATACTCATATGTCTATAACA
Organism: Bombus breviceps; assembly: GCA_014825925.1. Taxonomy (NCBI): domain Eukaryota; kingdom Metazoa; phylum Arthropoda; class Insecta; order Hymenoptera; family Apidae; genus Bombus; species Bombus breviceps. The sequence continues at coordinate 294,607 of CM026188.1, read as the reverse complement.
CTAAAATTCTTAATACGTACACACACCCGTCTAACCATATTTCCTTGTACACGAACATTACAAATTATATGTATGTAATTACAATTTTAATCTAGTATACACGGACATATGATAGTTTCGAGATAAACAATCGCAAAACAGGCTTTTTTATGGCCAAGCTTTTACAGCCATCATTGTACATTGTCGCTTTTTCACCAAATTTGGGATGACGAAGATAGTGTCACAGACTAAATCCGACTAAACAAAGCGATAAGATAGCGAAATTCCAAGCGCCTTAACATGAGTAACCATCGGGATAACATCCGGTCAGTCTATCCGTTCTCCGAAATATATCATCGAATCCTTTTCACACTCCCACGAATAAAAGAATTTGAATACTCCCCCTAAAATCATCCAAGTCAGTCTTGAACAGCCACGTCTAAAGCTCGGAAGTGTACGATAAAACCAAAAAGAAATAAAGTTTTCTTTTTTTTTTAATTCCTTTTTATTTTACGTGACAATAGTGTCACGACCGGCACACTTTTAAATTCGATGAACTGATGACGGAGATAAAGATGTGGCGGCACTCGGCGACAATGTATATCGTCAAAGTGCCTAATGAGCTATCAATATCCCAACGGTCCTTCCGCCGAATGTTCGAGAAGAAGGCGAGCGTGGCAACGGTCGCGGACGCCTAACAAACGTGTGGATAGTGAGGATATTGAGGGGTAACGAAGGATCCGATCAAAAGTCAAATTGTAAGAACTTCAGTCTTGAAAAGTCACGCCAAGAGCTCACAAGTAAATTGTAAACTAAGTGTTAGAAAAAAAATAAAGTTTCTTTTTTTTTATTTTTCATCTTAAATCTTTTTTTTTTTTTAATTTTTTTGTTATTGTACGTACAACATCTACGATTTTCATACATACAGGTTGTTCGGCTGCAGGTGTAACAAAATTTAAGAGATAACTCTTGAGATTCAAATGAGACGAAGATTAAGAATTAAAAAATTGCATTTTCGCCTTTGTTTTTTAGTTATCAACAATTAAATGTCTGCCAGAGTATCTCTGTGGATGAACAATCTTCTAAAATGAACGAAAGCATGTCAGTTTGGGCTGCGGGGCACAGCGATCCCCTAATCAAACGATACATGGGCAGCAGTTTATGTCATGTAAAATAACAAAAATATAAAAAAAGAAATTTAAAACGAAAAATAAAAAAAAGAAACTTTATTTTTTTCTAACACTTGGTTTACAATTTACTTCCGAGCTCTAGGCGTGACTTTTCAAGACTGACTCTTACAACTCGACTTCCAATCGGATTCGATTATATTTCTTTTGTCACCCCTCAATATCCCCACTATCCTCGAATTTGTTAGACGTCCGCGACTGTTGCCACGCACGCCTTCTTCTGGAACATTCGGCGGAAGGACCGTTGGGATATTGATGGTCCATTAGGCACTTCGCATCGGCGATATACATTGTTGCCGAATGCCGCCACATCTTTATCTCCGGTTTTGATGTGAACCGGTCGTAACACTTACTTCGTATAAGTTGTAAAGATGAAGATTATGATATTTGGAAACGTAAACCATCCTGCGCGACGTTTTGCAAGAAAAATCGTAAATTAAACATTATACCTGTCTATTCATTAAAATCTATCACGGCAGATCGAAAACCACCTTGTGGAATTTCCGAGTAGGAATGATTAATGTTTCCCCAAATCCTTTGCCTCCATAAATAATTAATAAATAATAGCATACATAAACAATGTTTATATAAATTTCATGCACGCACCGCGATCGTCCCATCCCGGGTGAACAGATTGTTCACAAAAGAATCAAAAGGAAAATACTAATCGTTTTATATCACAATAAATGTTTAATGTATCCTCTGTTTTGTTGCAAAAAAGTACACAATAAGCACGATACATACAACACGCACTATACACACTACACGCCCAACTCATTCGCGTTGAAGTTAAATAATAGGAATTAAAAGAATAACGAGTGTTACGTCGCGTAAGACATCTGCACACCATACCTCGCTGCCTGGCATCCAGCGGCCCACCGACAGTATTCTCGACCCTCAATAAACTCAAGGGCCCACCAGAAACCTTAACTTTAGTTTCATTGTCTATACACATGTTTGCCAGTCTGCTTGTCCAGAAAGAATTCCCAATTCTGGAAGAGTTTCGGTTTACGTCTGGGTTTTGGAAAAGTTCTTGAGTTTGTTACACGCTCTTAAAAATCACGGAGAAAGCGGGTAGTCGCCGAATAAGTAAAACGCACATCTGTCCAAAGGGAAAGTTGGATTTTCCCATAAACAATGTCGCCCATGAGCCACGTGGGTAGGAGGCTTCTGCCTCCTATCTTCTTTTCTAACGCTAGACATAACCAATCAGCATCACGGATAGTCACCCTTACTTTCTTGACGAAAAGTGTGAGTAACGAATCCGCGATTTTCTTTCAAAGGGCACACCCTTACCGAGCATTCCTCCATGATTACATAAGAACAAAATAGTTACTTCTTCGGTAACATTCGAGGAGTCAACATCGTCTTACTTTGTAACATTCGTGGAGTCAACAATGACGTCTTCTTGTACATCAGTCAGTCTATCAAGTCGATATCAGTCAGTCGACTAATGTATTTTCGACCAGTCGCGGGGAGACGCGATCGCGAAGAAACGCATCAACGGGAGTCGTAAATTCCCGTTACGATTAGAATAATCGACACCACGAACAGTTCGATCCCCATATTTCGGTTAAGACAATAGGGGTGGTTGTTTTGGTATAACACTGCGGTTGACAGGTTATAGTATATATTTTCAACAATGATTTACACTTTATATTTCTTACAATGATGTGAGTGTCAACCGTCAAGATACGGTTGAATACAACCTAAAACTCGTTTTGTGTGAGCCAAGCTGGGTGAGTGTTGTCGAGATATGAATATTCTCGAGCTGATGTGTAACTCTGATGTGTATCGAAGATGTGTTCCTGAGGTGTGTAGCCGAGGTGTATATCTATGATGTATTTCAGAGAGTTCACTCTTCCTTAGTTGAGGAAGCAGTCAGGTGTTGACTGTACTAGTATCGTAACAGTAAAGGTACGTTCTCGTAGCATTACGGAGGAAAGCTCGGTGTGGGTGTTCCTTTTGAACTAATGACGCGGATTCGTTGTTTACCTCTTTCTTTAGGAAAGTGAGGGTAACGATCCGCGATGTCCATTGGTTATTGCCAGCGTTAATACATGACGATTGGAGGAGGAGACCTCCGACCGATGTGCCTCGGGATTGACCTTGCTCATGGGGAAAACCGGCTTTCGTTAAACCCGTTAGGGAAATATTCGCTTTTTCCGTAATTTGTACGAACGCATAATAAACCTAAGGACTGTTCCAGGGACCATCCATAAACCAATAACACTTACGAGAGCAACGATTCCTTCAAGGCTAATAGAAGTTAGATAGGAATATCGAAACAAAAGGTAAACTGAAAGCCTAGGTTTATGGTGGGTCCTTAGGTTTATTGGGGGTCTGCACAGCGGTATAGACCCTTGGCGGGCAGGTAATTAGAGACGTCGCGCGGACCGTGTCACGCGACGTAACAACTAATATCTCGTCATACACAACCCGCGAACTGAGTGTCAAATCGTACTCATACGTCATATTATCAAACATTCGTTATTGTATTACGCCTAAGTTGTTGGATCGTGTGCCGTTGCTTGAAAACGCTTGGGAAAACCCAATACCCTAATTTAGACTTTACAATGAAGCAATAAACTAAGAAAATAGTCGTATGGGCACCTAAGGTTTATAACGATGGATTGGGGCCCGAGGTGACATAATGAGTCACCGAACGCAGCCGCGGTCACGGAAGGGACAGGTAACAACGAGAGTAAGAAATAACTGTACAGCTCCATAAAAACAAACCCTGGCCGAAAAGGTAAAGAGGAGGACTATATAAGAGCAGCTCGATTCGGGTTGGGGTATCCCTGAGAGAATCATTCATCCCGTGGCCGTCGATTCGTTATCGAACCTAGAGCCGTCGTCATCGACCATTGGACAGCCGAAATTGTTTGAGATCTGTTGCATCATCTCTACTTGTATCAATAAACAATAACCGGAATTACGATGGCCAACTCGAGGAAAGATTCTTCAAACGCCCACTCTTCCAAACCTAATCCGACATATAATAACCTGTTAATAGCAGCGTTATATTCAATCAACTACCCTTATTATCCCACAAGAAATAAGCGATCGAACGATTCGTGGCGTCGATTAGTCAATCGTAACGGGTATTTACGACTTCCGTTGGCGCGCTTCTTAGAGACCGCGTCTCCCCGCGAACGTGCGAAAATACAACGAGGAACAAAAAAAATAAGGAGAATAAAGAGAGTTTAAAAATCTAAATATAAAAAGGACTATAAAATCTTCAGCGGAATAACTTAAATCGCGGTATTAAAAATACAAGTTGCTTTAATTTTATGTTTACACAGTTCCCCTAACGTTTCTCTTTGGATGTCGAAATGGTTTTGTCTTTCCAGAACGAGTCTGCCCTTTTATCAAGTTTCTAAAATTATTAAAACGTATTATGTACGTTTGTTATGTTAATAAGGTAGTAATGGAGAGATCACCCAGAAAAAAATTCTTTCGTTTCCTTTGTATAATTTTCCCGAAATTAGCGAAGTACAGTCACGATATCTGAGGCGCTCCTGAGATGTGCCTGAGGCTGCCCACTAGATATGTTTAAAAATAGTTAGAACTGCCTTGCAAGAATAGTATCATTTTTATCATCACAGAAAGCGTAAACTTAAAAGAGTTATTCAATGCAACTAGTATCATTTTTCATTTGGCTGTACATTAATTTACATTATTACACATTACACCATAAAACGATACCTTTAATCAATCCTTGGAATATAAGTTCAAATAAATTTATTGTAGTCCTTTTTTGTTTCTTTACTTTTTATCTCATATGTATGTATGTGAATATTGTAATATGCAGTGTTCAATAGTTTGTGTGGAAAATATCTGTGGTTCATCCCAGACAAAGTTCTACCACATTCAGTAGCACCTCAACACTTAGTGCTTGTTAATGATAATTTTTCTGTGGACATTCTTGGACTGGAAAATCATGGCGCGTGCGCAACCCTTGTAGAATCATTTATACATTTTGTTGAGATATGCATAATTTCCTCTGCTGGACTAGGTTAAATGCGCAGTAGGAATACTTGTATAAGCCGAGACGCTCTCCGGACTCGCCTTCTGCTTTTCGGTCGGTGTGCATTTTGGACAAGGCTGGCAAGCTGCTGGAGAGAGTGGAGGCTGCCCGCCTCGAGTCACATTTGTCCCGGGGTCTTCCCGGACTGCACGACGGACAGTTCGGCTTCCGGAGAGGGCGGTCTACGGCCAACGCTGTCGCCCGTGTCCGCTCCCTTGTCGAGGGGGCCGAGCGGCGTGGTTACGTGGCGTTGGCAGTGTTGCTGGACGTGGTCAGCGCCTTTAACAGCATCCCCTGGGGCAGGATATGCCGGGTCCTCGAGTTTCATCGGGTACCAGCGTACCTGCTGGGTGTGGTCCGGGCGTTCCTCCGGGACCGGAGCATCGCCTACAATGTCCGAGGCGGATGGCGATGCACCGCGGGGTCCCGCAGGTTTTGGTATTGGGTCCATTGCTGCGGAACATTGCGTACGACGCGGTGCTTTGGGCGCCGATGTCTCCGGACTCCGACGCTGATGTGCTACGCCGACGACACGTTGATGCTGGTCTGGAGCACGGCGTGGGGCAGAACCCTCCATCTGGTGGAGCTGGCAGTGGCCAGCGTGGTCGCCGAGATCAAGAGATTGGGGCTGAGGGTGTCCCCTGAGAAGTTCGAGGCAATGTGGTTTTGCCGCAGTGTCGATACGGAACACCTCCAGCGGATTATCGCCTGAGGTTGGAGGGGGCTGAGATCGAGGTCAGAACCAGCATGAAGTATCTGGGCCTGACCCTCGACAGCCACTGGACCTTCAGCGCTCATTTCAAGCGTCTGGCACCGTCTGTCGAGGCGACGGTGAACGCCTTAGGACGTTTGCTACCTCGGTTGGGCGGGCCCGGCGTCGGGGCGCGCCGACTGTATGCCGGCGTGGTGCGATCGAGGCTCCTCTATGGAGCTCCGATTTGGGCGGAGGACCTGATGGCTAATCGTCGCAATCTCCTAGTGGTGACTAGGCTACACAGGACGGTGGCCATCAGGGTAGTGAGGGGCTTCCGCACCATTTCGGCGGCAGCAACGGCAGTGCTCGCCGGGTTTCCCCCGTTCGAGCTGCAGGCCCTGAGGTGTCGCGAGATTTATATCCGCACTCGAGATCTGTCGGACGGGATCGGCCCGGTGGGGGCCGACGTTAGGGTTCGAGCTCGGCGGTTCTTGCTCGACAGTTGGCGCGCCAGCCTCGACATGAGAGCGGGCGCGCCGGGGATAAGGGTCCTCGAGGCCGTCCTTCCAAACTGGGATGTTTGGTTGGACGGTGGCGGGCCTCCCCTGAGCTACAGGGTGATGCAGGTGCTCATCGGACACGATTGCTTCGATGAGTACCTGCACCGAATCGGGAAAGAGGCGACGACGCGTTGCCACCACTGCGATGCGAGCGTGGACTCGGCGCAGCACACGCTGGAGTACTGCCCTACGTGGGCGCGGCCGCGCCACGACCTCATCGTGGAAATCGGATGGGACCTCTCACCGCCGGCCATCCTCGCGGCATTGTTGGTGAGCGAGAGGGGAGGAGGGCTGTGACCTCCTTCTGTGAGCCCGTTATGCTTCGGAAGGAGGCTGCGGAGAGGCTGAGGGTGCGGAACTCCCACCTCGAAAGGATCGGACGGCGGCGGCGCGGCAGAGGCCGAGGGCACGTCTGAAGGCGCGTTAGGTACGCTGCGCCCCTCGGTGTGGTTGAAACTTAGGCGCTGGCAGTTTAGCGCCTCGGGGCCGCCAAACGGTCCGGTAGAGGAACCGAACTGCCTAACACAGCGACTGCAGTGACGAGGCGCGGTGTGACATGGCCGTACGCGCCTCCATTAGGGGATGTATTGTGCGCGGAGGGGGGCCCGGTGTGTCGCGCACCAGTTTTCGGCCTCTCTCGATCACAGCCGAGACGGTCATCGTGGAGGCTTTAGTCGGTTGGAGTCCGGCACTATCACGCCGCTTTCCCCAGAAGCGGCCTGGTGTCCGTGCGGATTTCCTCCACGTTAATAATAAAAAAAAAAGAGTACTTGCATTTGAGTATCAGTGTGTGGAAATATATGTGTGCGCGGCGTCTCAAAAGCAGATGAATGTAAACAGTTCAGTCGGTTAACAGTCGGGTATAGAAGAAAGTTCTGAGACGCGGGCAAATGTGTATCGATAAATATATCAGAAATCGTCCATTAAATAAATGTATACCTATTTCAATATTAATTAAAAGTGTAAATTTTGTGTTCCTGTAACATTATTTCGGCTTCAAAGATCCAAAATTCTCAACACATTTATATGTGTTTTTGTTTATTAATTATTTATGGCAAAAAAGGATTAGAGGAAACGCTAATACTCAACACCAAAATTTCATATACGGTCCTATAGAACAGTTTTCGATATGCTGATATGAATTTCAATGAAAAAAACAGGTTTAATATTTAATCTGCGATTTTTCTTACAAAACATTACGCAGGATAGTTTACGTCTCATAGTCTTCTTGTGTATGACTTGTACGAGGTAGTATGCTGCCACATATCATTTGATTTGAAGATCGCTATGCAGCTCGCTGTTCGATCTCGTCTACTTTCGTTTGTGTAAGGATGTTTGCTCGCGCACAGAGATATTTCGGCAGATTTTTAATTGTGGATAACTGTACGATAAAGCCGAAATCAAAAAACAATTCTAATCTCATTCTAAACATCTTCAATAGCCTTATATCATTGATCTCTCTCTCTCTCTCTCTCTTTCTCTCTCTCTCTCTCTTTTTATATTTATTTATTTATTTATTTATATTTATTTATAATTTATAAGAACAAGTTGCTCTGAGTTATTCTAAATAAGTCACACAATAACCATAACAAGATACTTAATCCGATAAACTTTCTTGCGTTCCATGCACGTGCCACGCGCTTGCATTCCATCAGATTCCCCACAACAATTTCAATAACATGAATTATATTTTTCTTTGAAAATCTTTGAAATCCTAGAAATCAACCATGTTGAGAATAGAATATTCTAAAATGTATAACACAGACGAAGATGTTTGTTATTTTCGCGAGCTGAGATGTTTAACTTGTTTAGAATACATTAATTTCATTTTCGAAGGAGAAATCAAACACGTAATGGTTATCTCACTCTGGTATTCCATAATGATAGCAAGTGCTTAAACAAAGTAAAGTCTTTGAGTAACGGATAATCCGATCAAAAGTCCGGTCTTATTTCGAGAAAGTTCAAATGCAGAGAAAGAGAGAGAGAGAGAGAGAGGTTTGCCCAATCTAAAAATATCTGAACTTTTGATAACTATCTTTAATAAATATCTGAACTGAAATATCACAAACTTTAGGAATTTCTATTCTAAACAATAAGCACGAGTTCATCTCGAGACATATCCACGTATGATAAAATCACATTATCAAATTAGGAAGATTTTATTAGAATGTGTAAGGATTGCGTATATTTGTAGGCCGTAATGATCAAAAATATTATATCTCTAACAACTGATAAACAATCAATCTGTTAACTGCTTCTTTTTATTATATCGACGCACGTAGCTACTGTAATATCCAACACTTGCAATATTTTTTCACATATATAAATATCGACGCAATGTTCTAGTGTTTCAAAGATGTTGAATCCGTTTCGCTTGAAATTTCATCTGGATGCATAATGTTAAAAAAAAATCGTGTAAGTAGGAGATCCCGTGTGAAGGTATGCCTCGAGGTAAATCTTATCGTGTTGAAACCGGACAAGACATTTCTTTCTCATATTCTTCCTTGTGCTCTTATATATATATGTCGGAGATGAAAGGACACCGGAGCCTTCCCCTTGGAACTTTGGGAAAATCCTGTAACATTGTAATCTATATTCTACCATAGCCGTAATTAAGCAATTGTCGTCATTCAATCCGATTGTATTTGTTCGAGACTTGTGATAGTGAGCTTGGCTTCCAGGCGATAACCAGTCGCCGAACGTAGCCGCGGTCAAGGGATGAACGTTTTGTTTAGTAGTATAGCTCTCCTTAAAAAGAAATAGTTGTAACGGCAGTCGACAATAAACATTTCAACGGTTTCTGCCCCGTGGCTCGCCACACGCAGACCCTATTCGCCAGCCAGGATGACTACCAGATGTCGATGCATCTCCACAGTACATGTTCAGCTAGCCTGGGGACCCGTTATAAATTTTAAGATTTTTTAATTTTAGTTAACTAAAGTCCTTCAAACAGACAAACAGTCCTTGTCCCAACTACAGAAAGATAGGGGAAATCTATTTTTCTCACGAACGACGCTTCCCGCTAGCAACTTTCCCTCAAGGGCGGCTAGCATCCTTCTCTAACCACCAACATGGAAATTGACCAATTAACAGCAACGTCAATTTCCCTCACTTTCCGAACGAAGGCATCGCTCCACGAATCCGATGATTTCGTGTCCTTAGACACACCCTATTATAGTTTTCCTCTGCAGCATCATCGTGACGGAAAGTTATTCTCTCTCGTGAGGTCTCATTAGCGAGTTACATTGCGTCTTTACGCTCGGTGAATATTCTACGTTAACAAAGTGTTAGTTCAGTACTGCGTGTACCGTAGACAAGGAAGTTGGGTACAACTTGGACTTTGGAAGAAAGCGCTAGGATCATTGTCATTAACTTTTCGAGTATCTAATTACCACGGTTACCTGTCGAATTCTGTAATAATCATATTTGCACTAGTAAATATCTCCTCTATTGCATAACAACAATGTCTAATCCAAATGAAGATTCCTTTCACGCCCCTCTAATCATAATCTGAACCCGACGTATATATAAACATTTTCATTACTTGTAAACACAATTCTGCCGCAGCAATAACGTCGCGCTGCTGCCGTGATGATATATGTGATCTGTAAACTGTGGATGTTTATGCAAATTCATATTTTTATGAACACAACTACAAGAGGATCTGCAGAGACTTATAATAAATACTGTACTTTGGATATTTTAGATATTTTACATATTTTTGCATACTATACCAATTTTATGGATCTTCGTATATTTAATTTCGTAGATAAATACATAAAAATCCACGATTTAATGATCACTCGCCAGAAATCTTGCAGCCCTGTGTTAGGGCAGATGTGACTTTGTAAGTATACACATGTAAAATAAGAATCTGTGATTTATGTGTAATAATCGTTGATATTGCTTTAATTCAGCGTCAATTCAAAATTCAAAAGAAGAAATGCAAAAGAATTGTTGATATGTGATCTTGAATATTTTTGGTAAAAGTGTAAAAGTAAATCTGTCGTTTAATTGTTTAATTACATTAACTTTATTACTATATAAATATGAAATTTCCTTACCTCATCTTTGATGGAATTGTATGAACAAGATGTTGCCAATTCTTGAAGCGTTTCTGCCGTTACTGCTGCCTACAAAATTTCATATGCTGTATTGCTGTATACATGTTTATTATTATGTTCATGCTGAATGTTACTTCCTTTCTCATTCCATAAAGATATATATGTTTTTACCTCACGATGGAAACAAGTGCAGTGATGATTTGTGGTAATAACTTTAGCAGAACTTATAAGAGCCCACCATATCGCTGATACAGCCATTTTAGAATGAAAAATTTCTGTCACATTCTGTGATGATATTATCTCGAAATATACATTATAAAGTGTACTTATTATTATCGTAAATTGCATCGCTAGTTCCAGCAGAAGTTGATAACCATATATATGGTTAAGTTCGCGCGAAATTTTTACGATTTCAAAATGCACTTGCCTTGAACAGATTAAAAGAAAAATATACTAAGAAAAATTCTATTATTTATATAAGCTTAGGAACTCACTGTTAATGATGTAATAAGAGAAATTATACTGTATAATATTATTGTAAAAATATCAAATATACCTTGCGATTTGGAGAAAGTGCTGAAGATAATGTTTCTGATTATAATAATCTTTTACAAATACAAGCTTACGTGCTCTTCGTGGTTGCATCTTATACCTTATGTTAATATCATTTTCATTTGGTAGCTGACGTACTTCACTCATTGCTATGTTCATCTTGTGCAATTTGTCCCTTAAAATTCTGATAAGGAATTAGTTAATATTCTCCGTATGAGACTGACCACAACACACACACACACACACACACACACAAAAGCAAATTTAATATTATATACAAATGCTTAAAGAGTTAGTTGTTTATAAAACAAAAAAATAATTTGCTCATGAAAGTGAGACAAACATAAATTTGTTTGGTAATTTATACATGGAACACACATCTCAATGGTTTTGAAATATGTTGTCAAGATCAACATCCTGAATAATTTTATCGATATGCATTCTTATACATATATAATAACAACTCCACTTGGTCTTAGTTTTAGAAATATACGGAAAAACATTTTTAATGTTTGGAACAAGTTTGGGTTGGCTTTGAAGTAGAATTAAGTTAAGATACAATATATAAAATATAATACGGTTCGTAATTACTTAACTGACTTCAATAACCGATGAACATTGTTTGAGTAGTACAAATAAAATAGTGTTTATTGCCATAATAAAGGACTGTATTTGTTAGAAATAGATAGTAAGCCACTCTTATTTATTGTTAGTTTTCAAAATAGAACCAAAATGAAATATAAAGAATTAAAGGCTAAGGAACTGCTGGATGTTGAATTTGACAGCATATCTCTATGGAATTTTATCATTGAAATCAGCGAAATATCCCCTATTCTATAACATAATTATTAATTACTTTACGATAAATTTTTAGAAAGTTAGATCTGAAATGGGGAAACATAGACTCCGCCTTTCTGATCAAACAATTTTTAGTTGGTAAACATTTTTGCTTTTATATAATTTACCTTATAAATATGTTGAACGTAAGACTCATCAAACAAATAATAGTAACTGGTAAAGACACTAGGAGACTTAAATACAATCCTTTCATAATGTCAGCTCCATTCCTCCACCAAAGCCAAGCTAATACGAAAAGACTTATCATCAGTATACCCCACACACTTGTTACTCGTACAGTATAGACCACTATTTTCGTATAATTTTTGTCAACGCCGAATGATTCTAAAATATTGTCTATTTGTTCACATCTTGCAGTAATATTCTTCGAACACTTAAAAGTAAAAAATATTTATTATGAAAAATGTAGGAATGTTACAAACAGAAAACTCTCTTAAATGTGTCTAAATAAATATGTCTACATAAATTGGTTCGGTCGTATTTATAGTCAGAATTTAAGAATGTTTAATATAGTCAAAAAAACAGAATTGTAGACTTATGGTGCGATTCTGGCCCGCATATTACGAATATATGCGTAAATTATACAATAGTAATAATATAAATCTGAATGTATACTTTTTCATCTCATTTCTTTTAACAACATTATGATAAATTATCTATAGCATTTAGTTTAAAAAAGCTTTATTGGTGAATCTTAACAATCAATGTTAACTAATCAAGCACCTAAATTAAATGCTACAGCAGCTCTAATTTTACAAACTCTTCATGAGAAAAAGATCGAATCGCTTACTACGTGGCAATTATTCCGCTTATTGTTAGTAAATATAGTTTAAGAAAAATTCTGTTGTCAATCTTAAAACAGGTATGATGATTAGAAATACGCAGGTAAGAGAATTTGTTTATTGTTAACTTAATTGTTACGTAATTTAAAATTTAATTTGAGAAACTGCATTCCTTGATAATTACAAAGAAAAATTATGATACAAAATGTATTAAATATGTCGGAGATGAAAGGACACCGAAGCCTTCCCTTTGGAATTTTGGGAAAATCCCTTAACAATTTAATCTAGATTCTACCATTACCGTAATTAAGCAATTGTCGTCATTCAATCCGATTCTAGTTTCCTTTTTTATTTATTTTATTTAAATTTTATAATTTGTTCAGTAGGACATTTGGTAAAATATTATATCTTAGAGAATAAAAATATAGCATGTGGATGATTACCCCCAGCGGGGTTTCATCTTCCAGGTTGTCTATTGTATTTCTATTGTATTTCTATGTGAGGTCTGCGGGATGCTTCTTCTTCAGTCTTCTTTCTGTTATAGTTTTATTCGTTTCAGCAACCAGCTGGTTTTTGTGTGTTACAAGTCTTTCTTTATACTTTTTTGCATATCTGGCGATTTCCTCTTTGACTGTTGGAATTTTTAAATCTTTTCGTAATTCTTCATTTCTAACGTATCACGGAGCGTTAACTATTGTCCATAAAATCTTTGCTTGCTCTGTTTCTATTTTATTTATGTGACTCATTGCTACCGAATCCAATAGTGGGACTCCGTATATCCAGATTGGTTTGATTATTGTTTTGTATATATTTAGTGTATTCATTGTGCTTAATTTAGATTTTCTATTAGTTAACCAGTACGCCTGCTTTCTTTTTTCACGTATTTTGTTTATTATTGATTTTATGTTATGTTTCCATGTAAGGTGTGTGTCTAAATGTATTCCTAGATATTTGACTTGATTTGTTTGTGCTATGTGGGCGCCGTTCAGTTGGATATCTGGTGTTTTTCCTTTTCTAAGTGTAAATGTTATGTAATTGCACTTACTGGTGTTCGCTTTTATTTGTTTGTTTTGTAGCCACTTTTCTATTTTTGTAATGTGTTCTTGTAATAGCGCGGCAGCTATTTCTGGATTTGCGTGCCTCACTAGTTTGGCCGTATCGTCCGCGAACGTTATTATTTTGCTGTTGGCAGTTCTTGGTATGCTGCCGTATACAGTGTGTGTAGTATTGGTCCTAGGACGCTCCCTTGCGATACTCCTGCTTTGATATCCTTAATTTCAGAATATGCGTCATTTATTTTTACTACAAAGGTTCTATTCTTTATGTAAGATTTGAGTAGTTTGTATGTTTGTTCTGGAAATTGCTTTTTGATTGTTTGAAGAAGTTTTTCATGGTTAACTTTGTGGAATGCTTTTTCGATGTCCATAAAGAGTGCCGTGCAATATTGTTTTGTTTCCAGCGCCTGTAAGATTTCGTTGACGAGTCTGTGCATTAGTTCTATTGTGGAGTGTTTATTCCCGAATCCAAATTGATGGTCCGGTATTAGTTTTTCTTTTTCTATTGTTGGTTTTAGGCGGTTATATATTATTTTTTCTAGTAATTTGGAAAACGCAGGTAGTAACGATATTGGCCTGTAGGATGCAGTTAGATGTGGGTTTTTGTTTGGCTAGGGTAACATTACGATCTGTGCTATTTTCCGTAGTGCAGGAAAGTACTGTATTCTTAGAATTGCGTTGACCGATTCCAGTTGTTCGAGATTTGTCATAATGAGCTTGGGCTCCAGGCGACAGTCAGTGGCCAAATGTAGCCACGGTCAAGGGATGAACGTTTTGTCTAACAAAGGTATAGAGTAATAGTATAGCTCTCCTTAAAAAGAAATAGTTGTAGCGGCACTCGACAGTAAACATTTCAACGTTTCCTGTCCCGTGGCTCGCCACACGCAGACCCTATTCGCCAGCCAAGATGACTACCAGATGTCAATGCATCTCCACAGTACATGTTCAGCTAACCTGGGGACCCGTTATAAATTTTAAGATTTTTTTATTTTAGTTAACTAAAGTCCTTCAAACAAACAGTCTTTGTCCCAACTACGGGAAAATAGGGGAAACCTATTTTCTCACGAACTTTCCCTCCAGGGCGGATAGCATCCGTTTCTAACCATCAATATGAAAATTGACCAATTAACAGCAACGTCAATTTCTCTCACTTTTCGAACGAAGACATCGCTCCACGAATCTGATGATTTCGTGTCCTTAAACACACCTCATTATAGTTTTCCTCTACAGCACCATTGTGACGGAAAGTCATTCACTCGCAAGGTCTCATTACCGATTTACATAGCGCCTTCACGGTCGGTGGATCTTCTACGTAAACAAAGAGTTCAGTACTACTTGTACTGTAGACAAGGAAGTTGGATCCAACTTGGACTTTGGAAGGAAGCGCTAGGATCATTGTCATTAGCTTCTCGAGTATCTAATTACCACGGTTACCTGTCGAATTCTGTAATAATCATATTTGCACTAGTAAATATCTCCTCTATTGCATAACAACAATGTCTAATCCAAATGAAGATTCCTTTCACGCCCCTAAACCCGACTCTAATCATAGTGTGAACCCGACAAATATAACAACATACTGATTTAAAAGCTAATATTTTTATGTAGGATGTAATATTTGCCGAAAAAATAAGTTCAAAGTTATGTATTAATGAACAAGAACATAATTAAAATTAAAGAGCATAAACAATTTCAGAAAGAATATACTATATGTAAGTAAAAGTAAAAGTGCTTAGCAACAGATATATCTTTTATTCGCCCAAATTAAATGTACATGTGTATACATGTGTATACAGGATATTCAGCTACAGGTATTAGAAAATTTAAGGAGTGATTCTTGAAAGCGATATAAGACGAAAATCAATAAAAGAATTGCGTTTTAGACATTGTGTTCTTTAGCTATCATCAATTAAAAATTAGCTGAAATATGTCTGTGCGCAAGCAAAGCTCCTTATATAACCTATATAGTTTTACGACTGGCGGCGTAGGGTAGCTCCAGCGCTTGGCCTGTATTTGAATATAAACAGGGAGGATATCGAGGTTAGACCTCAGATGAAGTATCTAGGCCTCACCATCGACAGTAAATTGACGTTCGATCCGCACTTCAGGCTCTTGGTTCCCAAAGTGACGGCAGCAGCCAATGCCTTATGTGGCTTGCTGCCGAATATCGGTGGGGCCGGGATCGGAGTGCTTCGACTATATGAGGCAGTCGTCCGTTCCTGGTTCCTGTACGGAGCTCCAGTGTGGGCAGGAGATCTGATGGCGAGTCGCCGTAGTCAGCTTTTTTTGAGGAGGCTACATAGAACGACCGTCATCAGGATCATAAGGAGATACCGGACGGTATGTTATGCGTCGGCGTCTGTTCTGGCGGCGTCTCCTCCGTTCGAGCTCCATGCCTTGGCGCTTTGACCGGTGTACAAAAACCTGGGGAGCCTGGGCTCGGGCGGGAACTCTTCCCCCACCGGGCAGGAAACCTGAGACGTTCGGGGGAACGCTAGGCGAGAGGTATGGGAGCGG
The DNA here is from genome assembly GCA_014825925.1 of Bombus breviceps. Classification (NCBI taxonomy): domain Eukaryota; kingdom Metazoa; phylum Arthropoda; class Insecta; order Hymenoptera; family Apidae; genus Bombus; species Bombus breviceps. The sequence continues at coordinate 278,329 of CM026188.1, read as the reverse complement.
TGGCGCTCCGATCTACTCGTTGAAGCTCAGGACCGTGGCCACTGGCCCGATAGAACGATCCTCCCGAACTTGGAGGATTGGTGGGACTACGGAGGGCTCCAACTATCCTTGCGGATGATGCACGTGCTCGCCGGGCATGGAATATGCGGGGAATACCTGCAGAAAATTGGAAGAGAGGTGACGAAATGTGACAGGTGTCACCACTGCGGAGAGGACGTGGTAACGACTCAGCACACGCTGGAGTTTTGTCCAACGTGGGAGCCCCCCCCCCCCCCGCTGTATCTTGCGACTAGCGATTGGCGAGAGTTTGGACCCCTCGTCAGTTGTGGAAACGATGCTGGAGGGTCAACAGTAGTTTCTTGCTGGCCGATCCCATTACGAAGAAGTAATTCTCGCAAAGGAGCGGGCAGAAGGGTAGAGGGTGAGAACTTCTCACCCTTGTAGTGTTCCGCGATGAAGGGCGACCTTGCGTCGCCCAGGGTGGTCATAGAGATCGTCACGCCGATGAGGTTCTGGGATCTCCTTGGACTTGCACGACGGTCCAGGGGGAGACAAACTAGACTTCAGGAATGGCTCCCTCAGAATTGGAGAGGACGCAGAAGCGCTCCGGTAGGAAGTCGGGAGAGTCAGGCGGGTCACCGTAGGGTTTTAGTCGGTAAATCCGACACTACCCCGCCGCTTCCCAGAGGAGCAGCGGGATGTCTATGAGGATTACCCCTCGTAAAAAAGAAGGCCTAAGCAGCGGGTTGCACAACGATCCTCAAATAGAACGCTGAATGGGAAACAGCTTACCTCAGATAAATCGTAAAGAAGATTATGACATTTGAAAACGGAAATCATTCTGCGCGATGTCTCGTAGGAAAAATCGTAGATTCAGCAGTATATCTGCCTACTCTTTAAAATCCATCGCAGTGTACCGAAAACCGCCTCATGGAATTTACGATTAGAGAGAACTAATCTATCCTCTAATTCCTTGTCGCCATAAATTATCAATAAATAATAGCACATATAAACAAAGTTTATACAAATTTCATACACGCAGCGTGATAGTCCCATCCGCGAGTGTCCAGATTGTTGACACAAAAATTTCAACGAATATCGTTTTATATTACTGTAAATATTCAATATAGTCTCTGTTTTACAAAGTAATCAATAACTGCAATACATACACGATACATACTTACAATACGCTCCAATCACTCGTATTAGAAGTAGATAAATGAGATTTAAAGAATAACGACACCCGCGGATATGACGAATACGGTGCGTGTATGTGTGCCATTATTTATTAATTATTTATGGAAGCAAAGGATTATAAAAAAAATTAATCTTCTCTACGCGACAATTCCTTGAGGCGATTTTCAATATGCTGTTATGGATTTTCACGAGTAGAGATAATGAGTTATGGTTTTGAATATCGTAATATTGTTCTCTACAAGTTGTTGTCAACAGGGGTTCGGCGAGCACCTGCGTAGTGTGAAGGGGATGCATCGTAATTGATCTTACGTGGGCCACCCCTAGTGCATTTCGACGGGTCTCGGAGTGGAGAGTGGACGAGAAGACTGAGACTCTGTCGGAACACCTTTACGTCTTTATGGATGTGGCCCCGTGGTCTTACCCGCTGTACGGGCCTGCAGCGCCCCAGGAGCGAGGCCCTCCCGCGGCGAGAAGGAGGGAGATAACGACATGTTTCAGGCGGCAGCCATCCTAGCCCTTTGGAGCTGAGAGGCTCCCACGGCGCGGCGAAGTGTAGATGAGGAGGCGGAGGCCCTCCGGCAGGATATGAGTGCAGCGTGTGACGCCTCGATGCCGCGCTCTGTACCCAGTGGTAGACGCAGCTCGGCTGTGTATTGGTGGACCCCTGAAATCGCGGAGCTTCGTGCCCGTTGTGTTTGCGCCCGCAGAGCGCTTCAGAGAGCAAGCCGCAGACGGATTCGTGACGAAGACGAGATCTCCCGCCGTAACGAAGCGTACAGAGACAGACGGCGTTACTAACAGCGGGAGATGAAGGCCGCGCAAGCCCGGTCCTGGATGGACCTTGTTGAGACGGTCGAATCGGAACCATGGGGGCGGCCCTACTGTATCGTTACGAAAAAGTTACGCCCCCCCCCCCACTGACCGCCAACATGGACTCGGAGTTGCTTGCTGATGTCATTGCGACATTGTTCCCACGGCAGGATGATGTCGCGAGAGAGTCACGGTCATCCTCCACTCGGTCGTTGGAGTGGCGGTAAGAATTGGCCGTGACCGAAGAAGAGCTCTCAGTAGTGACAAAGAGGACGGCCTCTCGCCATGTAGCACCGGGTCCGGACGGGATCCCAGGTCGGGTTTGGGTGGAGTCCATGAACATCTTGGCTTCCCGTCTGCGGCATCTATATAACAGATGCCTGAGGGTGGATGTCTACCCCGGGATATGTCGGACAGCTAGGTTGGTTCTGCTGCGAAAGGATGGTCGTCCATCTGACTCACCATCCGCGGATCGGACGGTGTGCCTTCTGGACGAGGTTGGCAAGCTCTTTGAGAGAATAGTTGCCGCCCGTCTGGAACCCCATATCGCGGGGAGAGTGTCCCGTTAGCATGACAGCCAGTATGGCTTTCGCCAAGGTCGTTCAACCGTGGGCGCGGTGAATCGCATGAGGGCCATGGCGGAGACCATGGTTTCCCGGACTGGTGTGGCGTTGGTTGTGTCTTTGGGCATCACCAACGAGTTCAACGCCATACCGCGGGAGGAGATAGTGGGGGCCTTAGAACACTTCTAAGTGCCTCCTTATCTTGTCCGAGTAATCTGCGCCTATCTGGATAACAGATGGGTCGAGTACACCGGCAGAGAATATCGAACCATATCCTATGTGTCGGCGTCTGTCCTGGCGGCTTCCCCTCCGTTCGAGCTTCAGGCCTTGGCGCTCCGACGAGTGTATCAACATCTGAGGAGCCTGGGCTTGCGTGGTTTACTCCACCTGTTGCCGGGCAGGTGGTCTCGGACGTCCGTGAGGAGGCGAGGATGGAGACCTGGGAGCGGTGGCACTCCGATCTCCTCGCCGAGGATGCGGTGCGGGCTCATAGGTGTGTGAGAGCTGTTCTTCCTAATTGGGAGGCTTGGAGGAACTGTGGCGGGATCCCGCTGACCTTCAGGATGATGCAGGTGCTCACCGCATATGGAGCGTTCGGGGAGTACCTGCTAAGGATTCAGCGGGAGGTGACTGACACTTGTCACGAGTGTCAGCAAGAACAGGACACGGTGCAACACACATTGGAACTCTGACTAGCGTGGGCAGATCAGCGCTGTGTACTGCAGCTCGCCATCTGTGAGAATTTGGCCCCCTCGGCAATCGTTATGCTGAGGGGGCAGCAGGATTATCTCGCCTTCCGCTCCTTCTGCGAGCAAGTCATGCTCACCAAGGTGTTGGCGGAGAGAGTCAGGGTGCGACAGCATCATCCGTCCAGCGTCCCGCACCGCGGGGCTTCGGTCGGTAGCCGCCGCAGAACTGCGGCACCACCGCCGCCCTAGGAAGCCATAGATGTCGTCGCACCGAAGGAGTTTCTGGACCGCCTTGGACTTGCACGACGGCCCGTTCTCTGCTTCGTTAGGAGGTATGGTCCCTCCTGACGGACAAATCGACAGGAAGGGCTTCCCAAAATATCCGGGGAGTAGAAGAAGGAGTGCTCTATATTTTGAATATATATTGAAGAGGCCTCGGGATACTCCTCTCAAACGTCGGGATGGCCACTGTGGGGTTTTTATGGGTTTGAGTCCGACACTATCCCGTCGCCTTCCAGACGGCGGCGGGGTGTCCGCGAGGATTTCCCCACATAAAAAAAAGGTTGCTGCGAGTGTAAGGAGCTTTAATTACGACTATACTATCTCTACGCGGCCTTGGGTAGTAGCACACCCACGATCCCAAGGCCAAGGGTAGGACCGTCGGAGTAAATCCCGTGACCGGACCATCGGCGTTGACCGATGTCCGTTGCCTTGGGCCCTCGCTTACGTAAGTCTCATCTGGAACTGTCGAGTTCGGTTAGCAGGATCTCCGATCCGCAGTGACGTGGCCGTTCATCCACACCGATAGTCCAACCAATGACTAAAGTTAGGACCACGGCGGTCGAGTGAAGCCCCGGAGGGAGTTGCAATACCTCAGCTCTGCCAATTTGGGTTGGACTCGTGGCGGTAGTGGTTTAAGGCCAAATGCTAACCAGACGGCCGATTTGAGGGGTAATTGGCTCCACTGATGCCCGTCGGCAGAAACCGTCCTGGAGAGACGGTAGGGCTAGAAAAGAAGCTCCGTTCGACCTGAGGCGAGTGAAATTCCCCGCAGGCCAAACTAATTCAGGTAGCAAGATCGGGGTACCGAGTGCGCTGGTTAGGCGTGATCCCAACCTATAACTACTTTATATTATTATATATAAGTATAACTACTTTAAATTATTGTTTCGTGGATTTTTAACTTATTTTCTGTGCTGAGTTTAGAGTTTCGACTAGTTAGCCAATACATCTGTCTTCTTTTTATCCATATTTTGTCTATAATTGATTTAGTATGTTGTTTCCATGTAAGTCGTGTGTTTAAGTGGAGTCCTAGGTATTTAACTTGCGTTGTTTGTGTTATGTGCGTGTCATTCAATTAGATATTTGGTGGTTTTCGTTTTCTTAGTCTAAATGTAATATGATTGCATTTACTGGGGTTTGTTGTTATTTGTTTATCTTGTAGCTATTTTTCTACTTTTGTAATATACTCTCGAGTAATGTGACTGCTGTTTCTGAATTAGTGTGCCTGACTAGTACAGCCGTGTAGTTGTTGGTATGTTGGCCGTGTATAGTTGATAATATTTTAAGATTACTATTCTAATATATTTTTCTAGTCTTCTACCTCGAGGTGAGTTAATTTTTGAGCCCCATAGCGTGTGCTTTGCATAGAAGTCTGCCGCTGCGATGTGTTGATCGCCTAAAGACTGAAATTTCTGTTCCCATTTTTGTAATGTCATTTTGTGTCGCGGTGGCTCATATACTGCTGACATCTGGAGGCAATTGCTGTTAGTTTTTATTGTAACGGTTGTTGCTTGAACGTGATCTTGACTAATTGGACTATGTAAGTGGTATTTGATATCGTTCCTTATTATCACTAGAGCCCTCCGTGTGCTTTTCCTAGGGGTGTTTGATATCAGATGGTGTAATATGGTATTTTCATGTAGCCTTTTGGAGTGAAATGTGTATCTGAAATACGTAATATATCAATATCATTGTTGTACAGAAATGTTTTAGGTTCGAAGGCCCGTTGTTGTGGACCATTGGAGTTAACTGTAATTGGACATTTCTTGTGTTTGTTGTCTGAGTACTGCGTTTTGCACACTTATTATTTTTGTTAGCATTTCTGCGTTTTTGATAGATTGCTTGAGGAATTCCTGGATTTCAGTAGCGTCGTTATTGTTGTTGTTTTGGTTTTGGTTGTTTTAGGGTGTCATTTGGTTAGTTACTTGTGCATAACTTCGGCTACCAAAGGTGTTGATGTTTCTATGGTTGGTGTTCGATATGTTTTCTACATTTGGTGTTGGTTACGATTCTGCAATTTCTTGCTGTGAGGGATGATTGCTGTATGTTCTGCTTTCAAGCGATGGAAACAGTTTTTGTTGTAGTTGTTTTCTGACTTCGTAGCCTTTATAGCTTGCTGGGTGATTCCATTACCGTTATAGCATTTTACTTCGTTTATCTTTCCTGTGTATGGGCACTTTGTTGTTAGGTGGTTTTCTGTACATTTGACACACGCCGGGTTTCTGTTGTAGTAGTTTTTTGTGTGTCCGTATTGCTGACATCGTATGCATTGCGGTATGTCCTTTTTATAAAGAGGTTGCTTATTTGTTACTATTGTGTTTAAGATTTTTTTAATATCAATGATTTTTTTGCTATTAGCTTTGGGTTCAAGTTCTATTAGAAGCAGTGGCAATTGCTATTTCGTATCATGTCTGGTTATATTATTTATTGTTCTTGCTTTGCTTCCGATTTTTGCTAATTTCTCACATAAGTTTTTTGTGTTTGTCCTTGGGTGTAGCCCTTTAATTACTATTTTGTAGTTTTTTCTATTTTGAGCTGGTATGTATGATACCCAGCGTTTTTCTCCTTTAATGCTTCCATCACTTTTCTGAAGATTTCTGTAGTTTTTGTTTGTAGTTTTACTTGTTCTAGTTTTAATTGCTTTACACTGTAGTTTTCTTTTCCAGCAGTATTGTTCAATATTTCCATTGGGGGATCTATTATTTGGGCATCCATGTAGATCCATGTTGCCGAGTTGTTATGAGTTGTAAATTATTAGTTATGAGTTGTGAATTATCAATTTAGTTATCTTAGTTATATCACATTACTACATTATGTTCACGTTGAATAACCATCGTTTCCTGTTTAATTCATTATAAATACATACATCTATCAATAAATTTGTTTAATCCATTGTAAATAGATTCAGCTATCAATAAAATTATCATATAGGAAGGAAATCATTGGAAATCTTAACTTCTGATATTTCTGAATAAATAATCTTATAATATTATTAACAATAAGACTTGTTGATGTTACTCCTTCATTGGAAAATTCAATATTCAGATTGGACAGAAAACACATCATTATATACTTAATACAGAAAGAACAAAAAAATCGGTTTTCTGCTGTTTTCTCCTTTCAAATAATATGAAAATCTCCTTTGAGAGATCATTGTTTCTCCACACGTTCAAAAATGTTATATTAGTTAATTTCTACAATATGATTGTATGTAAATTATAAACTATAAGATGATTTTGTAGTTATAAAATGCAACGTAGCGAGTAAAACAAAGTTCCTTGGCACAATTCCTTACTTCGTTAAATTATTTTTATGCTTTCTTCGATATATCCGTATAAAAATACATATTATTTTTTTATAAATACGTACTCCTGTGTAGATAAATCCAAGAAGAACACAATTCCCAGCAACTATAACGTTGACGTATAAAGCAAATTTATAACTGATCTCTTGGTATGCAGGCCAATCTGCGTAGTTGAATGCTATTGTGGTATACAATAAGGTAAAATATAAAATGGTGCATGTGCTAACGTATATTATACTCCAACTATATCGTAGACGTCCTGCTGATTCAAATACACGTAAGCCAAATATCTCATTGAACCAAATGATAGCCAATAACGACGCATGTTGAGTACTTGGTTTCCATGTAAAAACTTTAATTTTCATAGTTTTGGGCGACTTATCTAAAAATATATATTTTTATAGTTAAGATTAATTAAGTTAATTAAATAATTATCGTACTTATGAATTATGATAATTATTAGATAGCGTCAAATATTGTAGTACAAGTAGTGCATATAGTATAAACAGCGTACATAGTATAAGCAATGTAACTAGTGCAAACACTTGACGCGCGAACGTACTCGGTATGTTTCGGATGATCACAGGTAACGACGGGTCAAACTTCACAACCCTGCATCTGGACATACGCATCACTGATCGATGCGGACGTATGTACTTTTGCAAATTGATATAAATACGAGTGCAAAATGATTAAGAATTTACGAGTCATATTCACATACCCTTCCTTATCCTTATTCTCACAATCCAGTCACCCACCAAATCCCATATCCCGTAGATCACTATATAAGACCCACCCAATCAATGTTCATTTTGCATCATTTTACTAGAAGTGACTAACTCAATCTTGCTGGTCAAAATCATGTTTTGAGACGCCTGTTCTATGGTTTTCAAATTCTCTTCTAACAGCTCCTTCCTTCTAAAAATCCACAACATTGTAATAGTAACCATACAGAAAACGTGGCTCAATTTCGCCAAAACCATCTCCAGGACCATGCCATTATGAGGAGCGATGAGAACTCTGATCTCACGGATGAAGGAGTTGCCATGATTATACACAAAAACCTCCGGTTTCCAAAAGTTCCACTCCTAAACCTTTCCGCTATTGAAACTACGGCTATCATCATATCAGGCTTAATAAACCAGTTTAATCTTTGTCTCTTGATATTTCTAATATCAAATTAACCTCAAACATACTCCACAAATTAATCTCTTTTAACACTCTACTCCAAATAGTAGGTAACTTCAACGCTATGATCTCTCTATTCCCTTGACCTTTACAGCGGAGTATCAAAATTATTTCACAGTAATCCAACAAATCAATTTCTCAAATAAACCAATCGAATCTATAACCTAGCGTACAAAATCATTCGAACTCTTTAATTCACTGAACGAGATAATACAGTCTTGATAAGATCCTTTATGGTCTGAAAATACCCTTTCCGCTTAGCATGTGCAAGTGCTGCCTCCTGCTCAACACCATTTCTCACTATACTTTTGTGATCACATGACATTATTTTTGATTCCACTTGACTCTATATCTATCCTTAACAGCATCATTTGTTATAGAATTAGGCAATTGTTTGTAAATCTGACAGTTTGTAAATTCGGCAATATGAATACCATGGTCAGATAGTAACGAGTAAAAAGTGCTATTGTTGAAAACAGATGTGACTTTCTGTATGATATTGTGAACATTGTGTGTAATAAAAACTGGAAAACATTTGGAAGTGTTTTTTTTTTCAAACATGATGATTACATAGAGTTGTAGAAATAATTTATTATTTTCTATTAAACGAGTATTTATAAAGGTACCACTTCGTGTCGAATGCTATTGTAGAATGTTAGGCAACATTCTTTATCACTTGAACTAATCTTAACGAAATGAGGAACCTGAATTGAGGCAGCAATATTTTATGTCACACATGTGGAACATATTAAAGATTATAAAAATGTGATTAAATGTTCCAATGCGAATGATGCGCTAGCAATTAAAGCAACACTGGATGTTATTCAGAATGAATTTCTAATTCAAAATCTAATGTTTATTAAAACCTATCTTAGAGCTATCGCGGACAATACAAAGAAAGTAAAAGTAACTGGAATACCTTTAACTGAATCCATAAAAGTAGTGGCCGATTGTGCGGAAAATTTTAGGATTATTCCTGGAACTTGCAGAGTCAATATGGTAACAAAATGTGATACGTTGTCAGCAAAAAATTTCGATTTTTTGACAATTTCAACAATTAGTGAAATTTTGCGAGGTTAGACAGTAGAAGAACTAAATGAGATTAAAGTATGCTAAAGTATGCTGGAACAAGTTTAAGTATGTCCCACTTACATCCCGTAATGTTGAACCCACCTCAGCTCCATTGTCGGCTTATAAGTTGATCTTAAGCGAGAAACATCATCAATTAACGCTCGATAATTTTGAAAAAAGACTCGCACCATACTGTAATTTAAATCATAATTTTGAATTATTACATTTAAATAATAAAATTAACATAGCATATGTTTAGTACATGTTGCATATATTTATACGTATATTCTCCTATATGTTGATATATTATTGTTACTTGCATATCTCTGTAAACTTCCTAAGAGTTCGAACGCGGATAAACAAAGGGACTTTCTCTGTTTAACGGACAATGTGACCTTATTTACTGTTACGGACAACCAATTTGCCAAATAGTCATTTCACAGACGGACAGCTAGAGAAGAAGAAGGATTTCGATCGTTAGAAATAGACAGTATTCAGATTATTGAAGATTGACAAAGGAAGAGTGGTAGTTTAGGACGTGGAAAATCGATTCTCGATTTTCAGGTAGACCTTGTACAAAGCTTTGTTATTTATTATTATTTATTATTATTAATTATTATTAATTGTTGTTTACCTCTGTATTTTATTTAAGTACTGTTACAATAAACTCAATTTTCAGACTTCAGAATCGATCCCTGAATTATCCGAGAATTGAACTTTATATCTCGATTTAGTTTATTCACATAAACATTCACAATACGCTGATGACATTATAAATATTAAAAAGAGAAACAATAATACGAGATTTCCTCTTAATGATTGTAAAAATAATGAAAAGTAAAAGATACCTAAAAACCAGTGACAGAAATGTTAGATCAATTTCATTAACATTGATTTTCATATTATTCTATTATTTGTATACTATATGCAGTATGTTCGCCATTTGTTTAACTATTCAAAACACAGAAAAATATTTTATATGAAAGTTGTTTGATTTCATGGGAGAATCGTAATCTTTTTTACATTCACACTTAAAGGAACTTCAGTGCCAATTGTTGCGAATTATCAATTAATGAGCGACCGATCAGGTAAAACCGATCGTTCGATATCGCGTACCTTGAATGACTTAACGCTCAAGGTGGAGGAGGTTTAATAGACCGAGTGTTAGTGTAATTTGGCACTTTATTTGCATTTGTTATATAAAAGTAAAACTTGATGCTATGAACACGACTGTTATAAGATCTTGTTGAGACTAAAGTATTTCACCCGCACGGTACGTTGTTCTGATGGTGACTTAAGTATTTCACCCGCACTGTACGACGATCTGTTGATAAACAGTTGTTTAGATAGTATGTTGCTAATTCTTCCCACCCGCTGTTGGGTCTCCCCGTCCATCGTGCCTTACCGGCCGGGGTTTTCCCTGATCATTGAGTCACTAGGTTTACAGCTCGGGGAGGACAGGTAATTCGGAACTCCCCAAAGAAGGGAATGCTCCTGTCTGAGCCATAAATGGACGGCCACTCAAAATCCCGAAAACCAATGTTACTGTTTAAAATGGAACTATATATTTTTGATACACCATTCGATGCGTTTTGTAATTCTTTCAAAAAATATTTAGGTACTTGTTGTGAAAACTGACTGGTTTAGAACATATTTTAACTTTCATATTATATAACTTATCCTTTGAAAGACAAGGAAAACATAAATATAAAAGTATTGGGTTGCCGTTCCTTGTGTGTCACACGATGATACGCAACGGTGATACAGTACAATAATACGTAATAAGTGGATATCAAGCCTTATGGCTCATTTTCACTTGCGACTCGGAGTCACGCGATTTGCCAAATAATATAACTAAGTCGCACGTGACGAAGGAGTTTCTAACAGACACATTTTTTAATTAGGAAGATATTTTCAGAAATGAATTTTTACCGCATTTGGGATGCAACAGCGTGGTGATGAAATTTATGACACGGTATTTTCTATTGAGGCAAAGAAAGATGAAAGCAGAAAATTTACAAATACATACTGCTTGCCGAATCTGAGCAGCAATACTTGGATGGTAGATGGTAGACAATTGTCATACATAGACAACCGTCTCTGATCGTGTAGAAAATATCGTGTCACTTTGAATCTTCGAGAATATATGTTTTCTTTTTTTTGGAAGTAGTTTATAGTCAATTCTCATTGAGAGTTATAAGTAAATTATTCTGGCGTGGTACTACAACGCGAATAATAGATGTTTATCGTATGTTTGATTCTAGCTGAATCTAATGTTTAAATCTAGAGGGTAATGTCTTTTTAGCCTGCGGATCTGATCCGTCGTGTCACGTAATTGAGTAACTAGTATGTTTTGGTGGTTGTTAATTCTTATGTTATATCTATTACTGAATTTGGATATTTCTTCTTTAACTGTAGGTATCTTAAGGTCGCGATGTATTGTTTCGTTGGTAACATACCAAGGTGCATCTATTAATGATCTTAGAGTTTTTGATTGGAATCGTTGGAGAATTTCTATGTTGGAATTACTCGCTGTTCCCCATAACAGATTTTAATATAGCCTTATTTTACTCTGCATGCTTAAGTTGGAACGTCTGCAAATGTGCCAGTAAAATTTTTTAAATTTTGATTTAAGTTGTTTGGATTTATCTACGACGTGTCGTTCCCATGCTATTCTTCTGTCCAGAATCATACCCATTTGACTGACTGTATCTTTGTTTGAATTGGAACATTATTTATGATTACCTGTAGGCAAGATTGTTTTCAGAGCGTGAAGATTATATGACTGCATTTATTTTCATTTATTTTGAAGCGCCATTTGTGGAACCACTTTTCCATAGAGTCGAGCCCTTGCTGGAGAGTTGAGGAGGCAATTATCGGGCCTAAGTGTGATGCTAATAAAGCTGTATCATTAGCAAATGTCGCTGTGGTTATTTCTGTTAATGTTGGCAAGTCGGCAGTGTAGATGGTGAACAGCAGAGGTCCGAGGACACTGCCTTGGCGTATGCCAGCTCCTATTGGAAGTGTTGCGGTTATAGTGACTAAGTATTTTATCATGAACAGCATATTGGTTATATATGACTTTAAGATGGAGTATTAGGTGTGTTGTAGTACTTTCTTTAGTTTGAACAAAAGTCCTTCATACCATACTTTGTCGAACGCCTGCTGAATGTTCAGGAATCGAGAATATGTCGTGAGAATTGTTTTAGATGAAATAAAGGTTAATACATTTGTCATAGCTGCTCGGGCAACCGAGGGGAACGGACGTGTCTGGTCGGTAGTGTGCTCCAGAGAAGTGATTCAGAGAAGTGTTCCCAAGTGAAATAAATTTAACGAATAGTGTTAGTGAGGGGAAGTCCAACAATGCAGCGGCAGATACCAACAATCAAAATTACTACTAAAGGACAAACGTGTTACATAAACATGTCGGTAGATTTACCAAGCCTAAAGCAACAACGACAAGAAAATAATAAACAAAATGATGTGGTTATAGAAGAAATGGAAGAGCAGATGAGACAGGAGGAGTGCAGCCACGATAACGAAAGATGTTATCAGGACGATAACTGGAAGTTAGCAACGACTAACAAAAAACGTAAAATAAATCCAGATACAGAAAAGCAGCGATGGCTGAAAGAATTACCATTAAGAAACTTCTTCAGCTCACTAACGGAAGAAATAGACGCTGACCCGATAAGTAAAACCACAACTCATCCAGCTCACATTACAAAACCACCACCAATATTTGTGAAGGCCCAAATAATAGACCCGCTTATTGATCTACTAAACAATATGGTCGGGGAGGATAAATACGCAATAAAACAAACAAAAATAAAACAAGTAAAGATTCAAACAAAAACCCCAGAAACATACAGGAAAGTGATAAAAGCGTTAAAGGAAAAATATGCTATATACCACACGTATAAGCTCAAAACGGATAGGGGCTACAAAATAGTTATAAGAGGATTGCATCCGAAAAGTAAGAGAAAAAAATTAAGCGATGAACTAGCAAAAATTGGCCATCAAACAAGAGCAATAAGCAATATAACAAGATACGATACAAAGCAATCATTACCATTATTCTTAATAGAACTTGAACACAGAACCAATAACAAGGAAATTTATGAAATCAATAAAATTCTAAACACTATAGTAACAGTGGAACCACCACGCTACAAAAAAGAAATACCACAATGCATGCGGTGCCAATAGTACGGTCACACGAAAAACTATTGTAACAGAAGTCCGGCATGTGTTAAATGTGCAAATCACTTAACAATAGACTGCCCATATACAGGAAAAATGGAAGAACTTAGGTGCTGTAACTGCAACGGAAAACACCCGGCCAGCTATAAAGGATGTGAAATCAGAAAGCAATTACAACGGAAACTGTTCCCACCACTTCGAAATAGATCATTTAAAAACTACCAACCACAACAAAGTGTAACGGATAATGATAAAGCATTGCAAGCACAATATGAACCAAACGCTATAAATAGAAACATTAACCCCCAAGGTAACCGAAGTTATGCGCAAGTAATCCAAAATATTAGCCAAGCAACGATCACAAACAATCAAAATCAAAGCAACAATAACAACGACGCTACAGAAATCAAGGAACTGCTAAAACAATCCATCAAAAACTCCGAATTAATGATAAAAATGATAAGTGAACAAAATGAAGTTCTTAGACAGCAAGCTCATCACACCACAGTCAAGCTACAACTGCTTACAAACATGCTAAGCAAAAAATAAAAACGGACACGCTGAAACTAGCAAACTGGAACTCCAATGGCTTACAACAACGAGCCCCCGAAACCAAACAGCCCTTAGGTAAAGCACATGGAGGAACTGCAGTAATAATAAAAAATGACATCAAGCATCACCTACATAGCCATACAAATCAAGAACACATACAAGCAACCACTGTCACAATACAAACCAACGACAATTACTTCCAGATTTCATCAGTATATGTACCTCCGAGACATAAAATGACATTCAAAAAATGGGAAGAGCACTTCCAATCCTTAGGAGACAAATATATCGCAGTAGGAGACTATAATGCAAAGCACACGTTATGGGGCTCGAGAATTAACACACCGAGAGGCAGAACACTTGAAAAATACATTAGAAGCAGCGACCTCAACGTACGATCTACAGGAAAACCAACGTATTGGTCCACAAACCTCAATAAAATACCTGACCTGCTGGACTTCGCAGTAATAAAAGGAATAAACTTAAACAAATTAAAAATAGCAACCAGCCTTGAGCTTAACTCCGTTATATCCGTACACCAGTTATAATAGAATATTCAAGTAAACCACTTCTTCACACCAAGTCAGAGTCGCTGTGCAATAAAACCACCAACTGGCAAACATTTAAAGAGCTAGTAGAAAACAAAATCAACTGCAATATCCCACTGAAAACACCTGAACACATTGATCAGGCAGTAGCAAATATGACAGAAATTATACAGGAAGCAGCGTGGGCAACGACCACCTATGAACTAAATAGCAGGTAATCAAAAAAAAGTATTCCACAGGACATTCTAGATAAAATCAGGGAAAAAAGAAAAGCGAAAGCAAAATGGCAACAACAGAGAACACGAGAAAACAAGAAAACCTAAATAAGCTTACAAAGGAATTAAAGAATAAAATAAGGGAACATCATAATAACGAATTCACAAAATTCATCGAATCACTATCTGCGCACGAAAATGTCAACTACTCCCTATGGAAAGTCACTAACAAAGTTAAGAAAACAATAAAATCAATCCCAGCAATTAGGAAAATGGACAACACATGGGCCAGAAGCGACGAAGAACAGGCAGAAGAATTTTCGAAGCACCTACAAGTACATTTTTACCGGACGAAACGAATAACAGCATCCCCAGATGGTAAACACATGAAGAAGTGGAAAATGCCAGCAACTCAACTGACAAACGCTGCATCATTCTCAGCACAACAGCGCAAAAAATTACAAACCTAATTAAGGCAACAAAGTCAAGTAAAGCACCAGGATTTGACTTGATCAATGGAAAAATCTTAAAAAACCTTCCACCAAAGGCATTAAGACTAACAACGATAATATTCAACGCAATTCTAAGAATACAGTACCTTTCTGCACTATGGAAAATAGCACAGATCGTAACATTACCCAAGTCAAACAAAAACCCACATCTAACTGCATCCTACAGGCCAATATCATTACTACCTGCGTTTTCCAAAATACTAGAAAAAATAATATATAACCGCCTGAAACCAACGATAGAAAAAGAAAAACTAATACCGGACCATCAATAACCGGACCATTCAGGAATAAATACTCCACAATAGAACAAATGCACATACTCGTCAACGAAATTTTACAGACGCTGGAAACAAAACAATATTGCACGGCACTCTTTATGGACATCGAAAAAGCATTCGACAAAGTTAACCATGAAAAACTTCTTCAAACAATTAAAAAGCAATTTTCAGAACAAATATACAAACTACTAAAATCTTACATAAACAATAGAACCTTTGTAATAAAAATAAATGATGCATATTCTGAAATTAAGGATATCAAGGCAGGAGCACCGCAAGGAAGCGTCCTTGGACCAATACTATACACATTATATACGGCAGACATACCAACAATTGCCAACAGCAAAATACTAACGTTCGCGGACGATATGGCCATACTAGTGAGGCACGCAAATCCGGAAACAGCTGCCGCATTATTACAAGAACATACTACAAAAATAGAAAAGTGGTTACAAAACAAACAAATAAAAGCGAACATCAGTAAGTGCAATCACATAACATTTACACTTAGAAAAGGAAAAACACCAGATATCCAACTGAACGGCGCCCACATAGCACAAACAAATCAAGTCAAATATCTAGGAATACATTTAGATACACATCTTACATAGAAACACCACATGAAAACAACAATAAACAGGACATGTGAAAAAAAGGAAGCAGATGTACTGGTTAACCAATAGAAAATATAAATTAAGCATAACGAATAAGCTAAATATATACAAAACAATAATCAAACCAATCTGGACATACGGAGTCCCACTGGGGACGGCAGCAATGAGTCACATAAATAAAATAGAAACAGAGCAAACAAAAATTTTAAGGACAATAGTTAACGCTCCATGGTACGTTAGAAACGAGGAAATTCGGAAGGACCTGGGAATACCGACGGTCAAGGAGGAAATTAGCAGATACGCGTGAAGGTACAGAGACACACCCTAACCGACCGGCTGTGGAAACGACCAACAGAGCAAACTTAGATAGAAGACTGAAAAGGAAACACCCAACAGATCTCACAAAGGATGTAACCTAATAAACACGATGATGGAACCCCGCTGGGTGTAACCACCCACATTCTATATTATATTATTTATTTTTGTTTTTTTTTTCTATCTTATAAGATATAACATTTCACCAAATGTTCTACTGAACAAATTGTAAAATTTTAAAATAAAATAAAAAAAAAGCTTTGAAACACTTCTTTGAATCACTTCTCTGGAGCACACTACCGACCAGACGCGTCCGTTCCTCTCGGTTTCCCGAGCAGGTATGGAATAGCGAAATACGTTCGTAACTTCGTAGAGAACTGTCATGCTTGTCGGGTTTCAAAGGCAAGTTCAGGTAAAATACAAGCTGAACTGCATCCTTTACCTTGACCACCATACCTTGGCATACGGTTCTCATGGACATAACGGGCTAGCTAAATGGTAAAACCGATTTGAAGGAATACGTCATTGTTTTGGTCGATGCCTTCACAAAATTCGTATACCTACATCATACGCGTAAATTAGATTCTCTTAATATCATTAAGGCACTTAAGTCCGCTGTATTTGTATTCCGCAGCTCTTGCCGGATAATAGCGGATCAAGGAAGATGCTTTACAGGCAGAGAATTTCAAGAATTTTGTAAAAATAAACAAATTGAAGTCCACTTAATAGCGACCGGTGCTAGTAGAGCTAATGGGCAGGTAGAGCGTATTATGGGTACACTGAAGAAAATGTTTCCAACCATAGAAAGGACCGGGCGATCGTGGCAAGACGCGATTGGGGAAATACAATTGGTTTTGAATTGCACCACCAACCGCGTGACCAATTCAAGCCCTTTAGAATTATTGATCGGTAGAACGGCAAGACCATCCAACTTATTATTACCCGATAACATCGTAGAAAAGGAAGTAGATATCTCCATTATAAGACAACGGGCAATAAAACATATAGAAACTAAAGCTAAGTACGATAAAGACAGATTTGACAAAAGTAAAGCTAAAGTAGTTAGATTTAATCTCGGGGATTTCGTGTTACGTAAAATTGAGGAAAGCAATCAGATGAGATTAGATCAAAAATTCAAGGGTCCAGTCATAGTAACAGAAATTTCGGAAGGAGATCGGTATATGCTAAAGACATTAGACGGCAAACGGTCGTATGAATATAGTCATGACAGGTTGAGGAAAATGTCAAATAGTTGTATTCCTGCTGAGTTGGATGCCTGTGGTGATGACGACAACAGTAACCATGACGATATGAGCACTCCGATCTCGGGAGATCAATAGCACTATGCCGGAGTGAGTTCACATGCTTCTTGGGGCGACAGTATGATAAAGTCCGACGAGAACGTGGGAGGAAGCTCTATGTGCTCGTGCGATCTAGAAAAATGAGATTCATTTGGGTGCGAAATTAAGAATGGTCCATCATGTCATTACGATCAGGTAGCTAACCCACAGGGGACAACTAGCATTTTGAATACCAATTATAACATTACTCATTTTGTTCTCTTTTATCCTTTTGACTGTTAAACCTGGTTGAACTGGACCCTTGGCTTATTTGAAACCTTTAACTAAACAATAAATAATAGCAGTTGCATTGAGGCTAATATAAGAAAACACGATATTTTAGATTCACCCGAGGACGTGTGATTGTCAGAATGGCCGTGTCGGAGATGAAAGGACATCAGTGCCTTTCTTTTGAAACGTTTGAGAAAAACACAATACCCTAATTCAAACTTTACAACTAAGCAATAAAATAAGAATAGTTATGTGGGTACTTAAGGTTTATGACGATGAGTTTAGGCTTGAGGTGACATAATGAGTCATCGAACGTACCCACGGTCACGGGAAGGACAGGTAACAGCAAAAGTATAAAATAATTGTACAGCTCCATAAAAACAAACATTGACCCGAGAAGGGGGAAAGGGACTATATAAGGACAGTTCCATTCGGACTAGAGTTAGTTAGTCGCTGAGCGGAATGTTGATTGAGTTGCTACCGAAATTATTCCTGAGAGAGTTATCCATCCCGTGGCCGTAGACTCGTTATCGATCCTGAAGCCATTATCATCTCGACCATTCGACCGCCGAAATTGTTTGTAATCTGCTATAACCCACCTAATTGTATCAATAAACAACAACTGAGACTAGAATGGCAAATTCGAGAAAAGATTCTTCAAACGCCCACTCTTCCAAACATAATCCAATAACAATGTATATGTCGGAGATGAAAGAACACCGGAGCCTTTGGAATTTTGGGAAAATCCCGCAACATTGCAACCTAGTTTCTATCATAGCTGTAATTAAACAATTGTAGCCATCCATTCCGATTGTAATTGTTCGAAACTCGCGATAGTGAGCTTGGGCTCGAAGCGACAGCCAGTCGTCGAGCGAGGTCGCGGCCAAGGGATGAACGTTTTGTCCAACAAAGGTACAGAGTAATAGTATAGCTCTCCTTAAAGAAATAGCACTCGACAGTAAACATTCCAACGGTCTCCGTCCCGTAGCCCGCCATATACAGACCCTATACTTCGAGTAAGATGGGTACCAGATGTCGATGCATCTCCACAGTACATGTTCGGCTAGCTCGAGGGCCCGTTATAAATCTTAGGACTTGGTTAATTGGGGTCCTTCAAATGGACAAACAGTCTTTGTCCCAACTACGGGAAGATAGGAGAAACCTATTTTCTGATGAACGGCGCCTCCCGCCAGCAACTTTTCCTCAAGGGCGGCTAGCATCTTTTTCTAACCACCGATATGAAGATTGACCAATTAACAGCAACGTCAATTTCCCTCACTTTCCGAACGAAAGCATCGCTCCACGAATCCGATGATCTCGTGTCCTTAGACACACCCCAATATAGTTTTGTTCTGCAGCATCATTGCGACGGAAAGTCATTCTCTTTCGCGAGGTCGCAATAGCGAGTTACATAGTGTCTTTACGCTCGATGGATGTCCTATGTTTTAACAAAGAGTTGATGCAGTAATACTTGTACCGTAGACAAGGGAGTTGGGTACGACTTGGACTTTGGAGGAATGCGTATATGTTATCCCTTTGACCGCGGATTCGTTATTGAACCTAGTATCATTGTCATTAACGTCTCGAGTATCTAATTACCACGGTTACTTGTCGAAATCTGTAATAATCATACTTGCACTAATCTATATCTTCTCTATTGCATAACAACAATGTCTAATCGCGAAGAAGGAGGAAAGCAGATATACATATACATATATGATACGTCATTTTAAGACATTATGTATGTCACAGACGAGATAATCCAGTATGGTTTCGGAATACAAGCGGTGAAAGAGGAAACGAAATTTAGCGCAAAATATTTAACCGAACTAGAAATTCATCTGAATCTAATTTAATATTCTGACTTTGAAAATGGACTTGGTCAGTAATATCGGTCGGACAGTAGTCTACAAATATGGAGGATCAAGAAGCACCACATGTCGTACCTTCTCTACCGATTTTAAATTGGCCAGAAATATCCTAAAATTGAATACCATATTTGTGGCTAGAGAATATAGAGGAACATACTGTGCGTTGCTCTTATCACAGGCTTAGAAAACAATAATGGGACAACCACGTCTGACAAAACATTCTACATGCCGCACAGCCATCGAGACCGGATAATATAATACATAACCAGATAGATACAATAACCAGATATTAACGGGATAGCCACGTCTGATAGGCACCCGACGATAGCCTATATAAACTTTCCAAAACCAGCACTCAATACATTTTTGGTATAACACTCTGTTGAATCCATATAATAAATAGACTATCATGTCTAAAGTCCGAATTTTTCACCTTATTTGCGAAACGTTCGAACTACGACGTGAGGAGACAACCGGTGATCCGTTAATTTCGCAATTTCTTGTGTCTTCTACGTGACACCTTCGCCAGCAGTCTGTATTAATATCACATCTGCTTATAGTCTTCTATAATAAGAGACTGATCGCGAGTAAACGTAACATACAGAAAAAATGTAATAAATTTTATTTCATCCTATGAATATTTCACGATTGCAGCAGACTTTGACACGTAATTGGATCAGGAACGCTGAGATAAGCACATATAAAACAAGTATAAAAGTAATTGTCATCTAAATAGACTTTCGGAAAGATTTTTCCAAACGTCATCTGCATATCAACAGGTATGCCAACAAGAATAAAATTTATCAATTGATCGTTTATAAATTGGTGCAATTTTAAACAAACACTTGATCGATAATAGCTATATACGTTAATATATGTACAGATTTCACTTACCTTTCATATGATTTTAATTTGCTTTACTTTGCTAAATAATTATTCAGTTACTTGTTTTAATAGAATTCCTCGTGTTTCTAATAAATCTATATATTATATATATTACATACCTTGTATTTATATATATATATATATATATATATATATATTTGTTCCTTCTAAATTTCCATACACTACTGCACGTTATAAAATGAGTAATATGAAAAAAATGGGTAGATCTACTTGCAGGCAGTTTATATAGGTTGTTGCATTTCTATTCATTATTTCACTCCAATGTTCGTTAAGATCAGAGATAGTCGACATAAAATTCGATATTCATAATGAGCTTTCCACAATTCTCTCTCAAGGCTGATACAAGATCTCGCGTGCTATGTCATTTCTTATAAATATTATGCTGTATGAGAAATAGTTAAAGAAAACATTACTGTATGCTAAAGCGATAAAGGTAATGAGAAATAATAATATGAGACTATAATAGAAGCGTTTAGACATCACCAGTTCAAACTAAACAAACTAGTTCATCAGAATTTATATATGTTTATACCTATCATATCGATTTATATGTATGTATAATTATTGTGTGTTCATATTTATCATAAAATCGTCATAATATTGAGGTACATACATATAACAAAATGCAATAGTATAAAAGTTCTCTTTTTTAAATTAATCTTCACGATATATAACAAAATATATACATAATATATTACTATATGATAAATAGAAAATGATACTAATCGTAAGTGAACAAAGTATCGCACAGAACGAGAAAAAATTAAAGGTCTGATTTTATGTATAAAAATATGAGGAGAAAATAAAACCAATTGTATTTAAGATTTTGATTTCGAGTTTTACAAATATTTTTAAATTATCCCCGAGACTAGACATACTTTTGTATGGTGAATATAGAACACAGTAAGATGTATGTACTTATAATTATCTTCAAAAATTTATCGTGCACGTATATAGAAAGTATGGGAAAGGATTCGAAACGACGAATGATTGATGCCTTATAGAAGGCATAGAAGATATCGTATATGGGACAATAAAAAGCTACATACCCGCTGGAAGATAAAAGAATAGCTATGTACACCTTATGATATCTGTATATGGAAGGAATTAATGTTTTTTCTAGTACACAAGCCAGCGCACAAATCCACCTACATACAGGGTGCTATATTTAGATGAGAACATCTACATATCTTCGTTATTTATAGTTTTCTGAAAAAATTCTGAGAACTTACACTGCGCTATTCAATTCTTATTTCAAAAGATTTTTCGTACTGTTACGTAAATAGGCGATGCCGTGCGGATTTCACACCGCCGTAGCTGAAATATAGTGTTAGGTACATCTTAGGTATAGTGCGATGTGATAAAAATGTTGTATTGCAGTGTTCCGAGGTCTGTTCTTCCTGTGCTGCCGACCGCTGAATGTTGTGACATCGTGAAAAATGACTTGTCAGTTCGACACGAGTGGTTACGCAGAAAACGATTATAACTGAGTTTGTAGGATTGCGAGTGAAGATTTACCCAATTCATGTTTATGCCACGCAGAAATATGTAAAAAAGTAATGAAAGTTATTAAACGAAATGTTGAAGCGTAAAATATATGCTTCGAAAATTGTATCAAATGTCTTGAAGGGAACATGGAAAAGATTATTTGTCGGCATCGTATACTCAATAAACGTAGAGGAATTAGATCTTAGTTCATTCGATTATAAACGATATATACTACCAAATATACTCGCGCGAGGACATTACAGTATCGTGAAAAAATGAGCACATAAATTAATAAAATTAAAGATGTATCAAGATAAACGAACGTGTCTATTTTCAGATGCTCATTTAGATGTACACGTATGTCTATCTTCAACATCTTTAATTTTATTAATTTGTGTGTATATGTATCTAAACGTACATCTAAACGTCAACACGTACGTGTACACGTTCTAAAATGTGTGACCGTTCGGTACTCCGTCCAATACTAATTTTCCTGATCGGTGGCCAGCGCACAGCATATATGTATTTGTGTGTGCGGTATCACTTATCTTTTTTTTTTTATTTTATTTTAAAATTTTACAATTTGTCCAGTAGGACATTTGGTAAAATGTTTTAACTTAGTGAATAAAATATAGCATGTGGATGGTTACCCCTAGCGGGATTCCATCATCGTATTTATTAGGTTACAACCTTTGTGAGATCTGTTGGATGTTTCCTTTTCAGTTTTCTACCCATGTTTGCTGTGTTGGTCGTTTCCACGGCCAGTCGGTTCGGGTGTATTGCTATTCTTTCTCTGTACCTTCCCGCGTACCTGCTAATTTCCTCCTTAACCGTTGATATTCCCAGGTCCTTCCCAATTTCCTCGTTTCTGACGTACTATGGGACATTTACTATTGTTCTTAGAATTTTTGCTTGAATTGTTTCTATTTTGTTTATATAGCACATTGCTGCTGTCCGCCATAATGGTATTCCATATGTCCATATAGGTTTTAAGATTGTTTTGTATATTTTTACTTTGTTTTCTAGACTTAGTTTGGATTTTCGGCTTGTTAGCCTTTGTCTCTTTGTAGCCTGAATTTTGTCCACTATTGATTTAATATGCTGTTTCCACGTGAGTTGTGTATCTATGTGCAGTCCTAGGTATTTAACTTGCCTTGTTTGTGTTATGTGCGTGCCGTTCAGTAGGATGCTGGGTGAATTCTGTTTTCGCAGTGTGAATGTAATGTGGTTGCATTTGTTGGGGTTTGCTTTAATTTGTTTATCTTGGAGCCACTTTTCTATTTTTGTGATATGTTCTTGTAATAAGGTGACTGCTGTTTCCGGGTTAGAGTGCCTGACTAGTACAGCCGTGTTGTCCGCGAACGTTAACATTTTACTGTGCTAGTTTCCATAGTTTAGGATAGTATTGAATTCTTAATATTGCGTTGTATATTATTGTGATTAATCGTATCGCTTTTGGAGGAAGATTTTTCATGATTTTACCATTGATTAGATCTATTCCTGGTGCTTTGATGTTTTTTGTTTTTTCGATTATGTTTTTAATTTCTTGTGTCGTTGTTTTAGTTATGGTGTATTGCTTGTCAGATGCGGTATTAATGGTTAGCACATCCTCGTCCGTATGTCGATTGAGGTTGCTGTAGGTGATATTATCTGATGTGAATGTGTTGCATAGGTGGTTGGAAAATTCTTCTGCCTGCTCCTCGTTGCTTCTGGCCCATGTGTTGTCCCTTTTCCTGATTGCTGGGATTGGTTTTGTTGTTTTTTTTTTTACTTTGTTAGTGACTTTCCATAGGGAGTAGTTGGTATTTTCGTGCGCGGATACTGATTCGATGAATTTTGTGAATTCGTTGTTGATGTTCCCTTATTTTAATCTTTAATTCCTTGGTGAGTTTGTTTAAGTTTTTCTTGTTTTCATTTGTTCTCTGTTTTTGCCATTTTGCTTTGGCTTTTCTTTTCTCCCTGATTTTGTCTAGGATGTCCTTTGGAATACTTTTTTTTGATTGCCTGCTATTTGGTTCATAGGTGGTCGTTGCCCACGCTGCTTCCTGTATAATTTCTGTCATATTTACCTGGTCAATGTGTTCAGGTGTTTTCAATGGGATATGTGATATGTAATATATATGTCGGAGATGAAAGAACACCGGAGCATCCCCTTTGCAACTTTGGGAAAATCCCGTAACATTGTAATCTAGATTCTACCATAGCCGTAACTAAGCAATTGTCGTCATTCAATCCGATTGTAGTTGTTCGAGATTTGTGATAGTGAGCTTGGGCTCGAGGCGACAATCAGTCGCCAAACGTAGTCGCGGCCAAGGGATGAACGTTTTGTCTAACGAAGTTATGGAGTAATAGTATAGCTTCCCTTAAAAAGAAATAGTTGTTACTCGACAGTAAACATTCCAACGGTTTCTGTCCCGTGTCTCGCCACACGCAGACCCAATTCTTCGGATAAGGTGGGTACCAAATATCGACGCATCTCTACAGTACATGTTCAGCTAGCCCGGCAGCCCGTTATAAATCTTAAGATTTAGTTAACTAAAGTCCTTCAAACAGACAAACAGTCTTCGTTCCAACTACGGGAAGATGCGGGAAACCTATTTTCTGATGAACGGCGCCTCCTGCCAGCAACTTTCCCTCAAGGGCGGCTAGCATCTTTTTCTAACCACCGATATGAAGATTGACCAATTAACAGTAACGTCAATTTCCCTCACTTTCCGAACGAAGGCATCGCTCCACGAATCCGATGATCCCATGTCTTTGGACACACTACAATATAGTTTTCCTTTGCAGCATCATCGTGACGGAAAGTCATTCTCTTTCGCAAGGTCGCATTAGCTAGTTACATAGTGTCTTTGCGCTCGGTGGATGTTCTATGTTTTAACAAAGAGTTGGTTAAGTAATACTTGTACCGTAGACAAGGGAGTTGGGTACGACTTGGACTTTGGAGGAATGCGTATATGTTATCCCTTTGACCGCGGATTCGTTATTGAATCTAGGATCATTGTCATTAGCGTCTCGAGTATTTAATTACCACGGTTGCTTGACCGTCTGTATAATCATATTTGTAAATCTGTAATAATCATATTTGCACTAGTCAATATCTTCTCTATTGCATAACAACAATATCTAGTCACAACGAAGATTCGTTTCACGCCCCTTACCCCAACCCTAATCATAACGTGAACGCGATATATACATATATACGCTCGAGATATAGCAGTTAGTTAATGTTACGAGACTATCATTTCCTGCAGCTTCCAGCGTTATTCAAACATAGATTATTGATTCTTCCGCATATTACTGGGCCTTTTGGCACACAGTGGTGTATTTGACGATATTTGACCCTCAAATGTGGTAAAAACAATATTTTTCAACTGAAATATATTTATCTTCTATTTTTTCATTCCATTCAGTTGAGACCTATGCATATCTGTGCTTTTGTTGACACGAAACTAATTGATTCGTGACTAGACGATTCGATAATCAATAAAATTTAATTTTTTAACTGTATTTATAAATAAATTATTGGAGAATAGGGAAACGCTGTATGCCTATTTAAAATCATATGGAAGTTAATGCAAATATAAAATGTTTACTCATGTTGTTTGAAACTACTTAATAAACCCATTTTTATTAATTTTTAAAAATATGAACTTATTTCAACTTATCCTTCTAACTTATATTAACTATTTGAAAACCGACTTTTCTACTTTTTTATTGTTTACTAATTTACTTTATAGACTTATTATAACTTATACTAGTTTATATCTAATTACATTAATTTATTTTATCTTCTTTAAAAAAAAAAAATGGCAAAAATCTCGTCGTTTTCCATGATATCGGTATACATACACATTTCTTTGCAGTTTCTCTTTTAATCGTTAATTTTCAATTCTCCATCTACATTCTCAGTTCTAAAAAACCACATGACATTATAAACGTTAATAAGAAAAAAATAATATAATATTTTTGGGGCCATATCATTTTGGTCGATATCGCTTTCACCGACAACAAATCAACCTCGGATTTCGTCGATATTAGACCACTAAAAGCAGCTTCGATTGACATCAACAATGATCAGTACAGAGATTAATCAACTGTTTACAGCAAGTTATGACAAATTACGAGCTTGATTTCCATCATTGTATCTGTTTGTGTTCTATTTTTACCTACACGTGCGCAACACTGACGTGATATATATGTGCATATGCATAACTAGCTCGCTCCGCTCGTTCGATAAAATCTAGTCCAAACCGAAACCAATCCCACACATGAAAAATTTAAAAAACAATGTTTTTCCCAAAGATCGGATCTAAAAAGAATTGGTTTGGACTATATTTCTATAGTCCGCCTCGCAATGTTGACAATTCCTTCGCTTGCTCCTATCCAGCAAGCTAAAATACTTATCAATTAACAATGTAATCGACTGATAGTTGTAAAATCAGTAAGAATGATATTTCATTTGGGAATATGCTGGGTAGAAACATAAATCAAAGCATGTCTTTGTTTGAACGTACACATATAGGGCTATATGCCGGTGAAATAGCGTCGATTGTTGATCATTCTTGTTATCAGTCAAAGGTCAAATAATATCATCGAATTGTCAATGAAAATAGTATCGGTCAAATGATACAAACGCACATTTTCATTTGGCGATTGCAAAGAAAATAAAGTGGGGGAAACAAATATCGGTATTACATTATGTATAAGGATAAGTATTTATTATAATAGATTTGACACGCATCTTTATTGGTTGT
Source organism: Bombus breviceps (assembly GCA_014825925.1). NCBI lineage: Eukaryota > Metazoa > Arthropoda > Insecta > Hymenoptera > Apidae > Bombus > Bombus breviceps. The sequence continues at coordinate 251,395 of CM026188.1, read as the reverse complement.
TTCTTCTTCGTGAGTTTCCTGTCTTCTTGTGCTAGCTGTACTCCAAGTTCTGAAAAAATTGATAACATTATAAACACCAAGAAAAGAATAAATAATATGACATTTTCTTTAAAGAATTGCCGAAAGAATATAGTTCAAAGAAAAATAGACTAATGGATACTTGTGTAATTGTTTACAAAGAGCTCGCCGATTTCAATGATCTTAAGATGTGTTGTCAAGATCAACTTTCTGAACAACTTTTCTCTATATATTTATTCACCGTGATTCGGCTTTAGCTTCCGAAACATTCGCAAAAAATTTCAGTTCAGTTTACGTTACAGTTACTATCATATACTAACATATGAGACAGGAGGACTTATGCTACACCTCTCATGTCTCTTTACAATGCCAGACTAGAGTCAAGCTCAACAGGGTGTTCTTTCCCCGCTAATTTTTCTAAGCCCGTTCCGTTGGCAGTGATTTCTCTAGAAAGTAGATACGGACAGAGGGAATCTCGTTAATCCATTCATGCGCGTTACTAATTAGATGACGAGACATTTGGCTACAATCTATGAAACTCCAAATTATGGAAGATTTCATACTTCCGAAGTCCCCTCGTAGGATCTCTAAAGAAATTAAATAAATTGAAATTGACAATTCCGTCAATAAATAAATAAATAGATAAATAAATAAATTCGTAAATAAATAAATGAATGTATAAATAAGTAAATAATCAATTAATTGAATAAATAAGTTATTGAATAAATAAGTCAATGAATAAATATGATAAGTTACAATTAATAAATAAATAATAATAAATAGATAAAATTATTTATTTAAAATGGTAAAATTTATAAATGTTAACTGTCTAAAAAAATATTGCACATCTCTATGGAATTTCTTAGCACATTGAGAGCAATCGTTTTGATATTATTATGGGTGATTCCGATTTCGTCAAGATTCTGCTTGGTATTGGGCATTACTGCCCCTCTGCTGCCTAATACAATGGGTAAAATCTCCCCTTCTTTAAGGTTGTATTTATTCATTTAATAGTTTAAGCATCATTCCTCCTCGGGCGGCCGAGGTGAACAGACATGTGCGAGCGGTCGTGTGCCGCAGACGGGTGTTTCAAGCGTTGAGAACAGTGAAAGTGTAGGAAAGTTATAATGCAGCAGATTCCAACGATAAAAATACTAAAAAAAGGAGAAAAACACTATATAAACGACAGGCATAACGATATGGATACAGAAATAATAGAAGAGCAGGGGAGACAAGAGGAGTGCTGTCAAGATGATGACAGATATTACCAGGACGAAAACTGGAAAATAGCAATAAACAGCAAAAAACGCAAAACAATACCAAGCACAAGGACCGTGGAAAACCCAAACACAGAAAATCAGCGATGGCTGCAAGAAGCACCTCTAACAAACTCATTCAGCCCATTAACGGAGGAAATAGATGACGACTCGTCATGTAAAAACACAACGCAAACAATGAAAATAACAAAACCACCACCAATATTCGTGGAGGCCCAAATAACAGATCCGCTTATTGAATTATTAAGCAATATAGTCGGGAATGATAATTACTCAATTAAACAAACAAAACTTGAACAAGTTAAAATTCAAACTAACACTCCAGAAATCTATAAGAAAGTAATAAAAGAATTAAAGGGAAAAAACGCTATATACCACACATATCAGCTCAAAACGGAAAGGAACTATAAAATATACCCGAACTATAAAATAGCGTGTTAAAAAATAAATAAGAGGTTTACACACAAAAATTAACACAAAAAAATTAAGTGAAGAATTGGAAAAAATTGGCCATCAAACTAGGACAATAAACAATATGACAAAATATGATACGAAGCAGCCTTTACCACTATTCCTAATTGAACTGGAATCCAGAATAAATAACAAAGAAATCTTTGAAATAAAAAAAATACTAAATACAATTATAACAGTGGAACCACCGCGCTACAAAAAAGATATACCACAATGTATGCGGTGTCAACAATACGGACACACTAAAAATTATTATAACAGAAGCCCGGCATGTGTTAAATGTGCAAAAAATCATTTAACAATTCACTGCCCATACACAGGCAAAATAGAAGAAGTCAAATGCTACAACTGCAACGGAAACCACCCAGCCAGTTATAAAGATTGTGAAATAAGGAAACAGATACAACGTAAGCTTTTTCCACCACTTCGCCTAGAGATCACACAACTATCAAACACAACAAAAAATAACGGATAACGAAACATCATTAAAAGCACAATATGAAGCAAATTCTAGAACAGAAAAATGGATTTCCAAGGTAACCGAAGTTATGCGCAAGTTACCCAAAACATTAGCCAAACAACGATCACAAAAGATCAGAACAATAACAACAATGACGCTACAGAAATAAAGGAACTGCTAAAACAATCCATCAAAAACTTCGAATTAATGATAAAAATGATAAGTGAACAAAATGAAGTCATCAGACAGCAAGCTCATCAAACCGCAATCATGATACAACTGCTTACAAACATGCTAAGCAAAAAATAAAAACGGACACGCTGAAAATAGCAACCTGGAACTCCAATGGCTTGCAACAACGAGCCCCCGAAACCAAACAGCCCTCAGGTAAAGCACATGGAGGAACTGCAGTAATAATAAAAAATGACATCAAGCATCACCTACATAGCCATACAAATCAAGAACACATACAAGCAACCACTGTCACAATACAAACCAACGACAATTACTTCCAGATTTCATCAGTATATGTACCTCCGAGACATAAAATGACATTCAAAAAATGGGAAGAGTACTTCCAATCCTTAGGAGACAAATATATCGCAGTAGGAGATTTTAATGCAAAGCACACGTTATGGAGCTCGAGAATTAACACACCGAGAGGCAGAACACTTGAAAAATACATTAGAAGCAGCGACCTCAACGTACGATCTACAGGAAAACCAACGTATTGGCCCACAAACCTCAATAAAATACTTGACCTGCTGGACTTCGCAGTAATAAAAGGAATAAACTTAAACAAATTAAAAATAGCAACCAGCCTTGAGCTTAACTCCGTTATATCCGTACACCAGTTATAATAGAATATTCAAGTAAACCACTTCTTCACACCAAGTCAGAGTCGCTGTGCAATAAAACCACCAACTGGCAAACATTTAAAGAGCTAGTAGAAAACAAAATCAACTGCAATATCCCACTGAAAACACCTGAACACATTGATCAGGCAGTAGCAAATATGACAGAAATTATACAGGAAGCAGCGTGGGCAACGACCACCTATGAACCAAATAGCAGGCAATCAAAAAAAAGTATTCCAAAGGACATCCTAGACAAAATCAGGGAGAAAAGAAAAGCCAAAGCAAAATGGCAAAAACAGAGAACAAGTGAAAACAAGAAAAACTTAAACAAACTCACTAAGGAATTAAAGATTAAAATAAGGGAACATCATAACAACGAATTCACAAAATTCATCGAATCAGTATCTNGCGCACGAAAATACCAACTACTCCCTATGGAAAGTCACTAACAAAGTAAAAAAAAAAACAACAAAACCAATCCCAGCAATCAGGAAAAGGGACAACACATGGGCCAGAAGCAACGAGGAGCAGGCAGAAGAATTTTCCAACCACCTATGCAACACATTCACATCAAATAATATCACCTACAGCAACCTCAATCGACATACGGACGAGGATGTGCTAACCATTAATACCGCATCTGACAAGCAATACACCATAACTAAAACAACGACACAAGAAATTAAAAACATAATCGAAAAATCAAAAAACAACAAAGCACCAGGAATAGATCTAATCAATGGTAAAATCTTGAAAAATCTTCCTCCAAAAGCGATACGATTAATCACAATAGTATACAACGCAATATTAAGAATTCAATACTATCCTAAACTATGGAAACTAGCACAGATAATCATGTTACCTAAATCAGGGAAAGACCCACACCAAACAGCATCTTACAGACCAATTTCGCTACTTCCCGTTCTTTCCAAAATACTGGAAAAAGTAATTTACGCCCGCCTAAAACCAATAATAGAGAAAGAAAAATTAATACCAGATCACCAATTTGGATTCAGAAACAAACACTCTACAATTGAACAAATGCACAGACTCGTCAACGAAATCTTACAGGCGCTGGAAACAAAACAATATTGCACGGCACTCTTTATGGACATCGAAAAAGCTTTCTTTTTGATAGTTTGTAGTAGTTTTTCATGGTAAATTTTATCGCAAGCTTTTAATTTCCAGCTCAAATCTACAAATTACTCAGATCCTACTTAAGCAGCAGAACCTTCACAATAAAAAACAAGGACATCTACTCTGAAGTCAAAGACATCAAGGCAGGAGTCCCGCAAAGAAGCGTCCTAGGACCCATATTATACACAACATACACGGCAGACATACCAACAGCTGTTAACAGTAAAATGTTAACGTTCGCGGACAACACGGCTGTACTAGTCAGGCACTTTAACCCGGAAACAGCAGTCACGTTATTACAAGAACATATCACAAGGAGAGAAAAGTGGCTCCAAGATAAACAAATTAAAGGAAACCCCAACAAATGCAACCACATTACATTCACACTGCGAAAACAGAATTCACCAAGCATCCTACGTAACCGCACGCACATAACACAAACAAGGCAAGTTAAATACCTAGGACTCCACATAGATACACAACTCACGTGGAAACAGCATATTAAATCAATAGTAGACAAAATTCAGGCTTCAAAGAGACAAATGTATTGGCTAACAAGCCGAAAATCCAAACTAAGTCTAGAAAACAATGTAAAAATATACAAAACAATCTTAAAACCAATATGGACATACGGAATACCATTATGGGGGACAGCAGCAATGAGCCATATAAACAAAATAGAAACAATTCAAGCAAAAATTCTGTGAACAATAGTAAATGTCCCATGTTATGTCAGATATAACCTAATAAATACGATGATGGAGCCTCGCTGGGGGTGGCCATCCACATGCTATATTTTATTTATTTTATTCATTAAGTTAAAATATTTTGCCAAATGTCTTACTGGACAAATTGTAAAATTTTAAAATAAAATGATATAAAAAAAAATAGTTTATGCATGCATGGTATTTGTCTATTTTCTCGATCTCGGCTTTATCTCGGCTCTGTTCTCGTAACGGACAGTAACGACTATGAGGAGCCGTTCCTCATTTTTAACCATGAGGTCTAGTTTGTATAGATTTCCTTCGATTTTTATTGACGGTTCGACAAATACCTCATTATTTACTTGCAGCTTGTTATCAAGGAAGGTTTTCGCCTCGTTGTGCTTCTTTATTCCGAGACTCTTCGTAAATTGGCAAAGTACCAAAGTTTCTGGTTGGGCATGGCATCGTCTGCAGGTTATATTTATTTTCTTGTCCGCTCGTGTCAATACTCTTTTGGTGCCGGAAGTATTTATTTGCATCCGGGCAGCATTTATGTATCGGGATGGCTTTAAAAGTTGGTGTTCTTTAACCTCTTAGGTACGGCTGAATTTGGCGCGGGGCTGTTGAATTACGCGTGAACGATACACCATTGCAATGTGTGACGGATAATGCTACTTCCTACGCAAGTACATTGGAATGAAGTTTTTGATAACTAAATTATAATTTTTTTTTAATAGTATGATGCATATACTTTAATAATTAATAATACAATTGAGTGTGATATATTTTACACGTCATAATTTTCACGCTCATAGCGCGATAATGTCTGTCAAATCGCTCTTAGTTTCCTATTTTGAAGCGACATGTTGACGTTAAAGATTCCAAGGAGTTTGGTGTTGAGTGCCGAAGCGTACAGGCGTGTGTCTAGTGCTCTGCGAAGTTCGTAAAACAACACGTGTCGCCCATCCGTCGAAAGTGAACATTACCAAGTATTTCCTCTCTTACTAGTGAAAAATTCTAATGCTCCTAATCTTTACCCGAATCTTAACCGTATAGCCTCTCGACTAGTTAGTCAATTTGAATTAACTAGGTCGATGATGGCCCAATTAACGCTACCAGGCTCACTTGAGCAAAACGGCGAAAGAGCATTATATCCCCCCATACTAGAGACGCCAAAAAAAATAAAAAGCGTAAACTAGAATTACTTAAATCAAACACAATCGCTAACCAGAACGATCAGTCAACAAACTGTGTAACTACACACAATAGATACGCAATATTGGAATCCACAAACGACTCCATGGACGTCGAAGATCCACCACCAAACCAACATACGCACAGAAATTCCCCTCCCCCATCCATATTTGTTGATGATGTCATCGATATACAATGGTAAAGTCCATTGAGAAAGAAATCAACAAGGAAGATTTTAAACTAAAAATAAACAATAACCAAGTCAAAATTCTGCCGGCTAACCCGGACTCTTACAGAAAGATAACAAAACTTCTAAAGGCCTTGAATGCTAGTTATCACACCTTCCAACTAAAACAAGAAAGACCTTTTCGAGTGGTACTACGCAATATCCACCACTCAACAAACAGACGAACTGAAGTTCGAACTCCTTAAACTAGGTCACGAAGTAACTAACATCAGCAACATAAAACATCGACCTAAAACAAAACCTAATAATAAACAAATTTACAACATAAATCGTCTAATGAACTCGGTAGTAAAAATCGAACCCCCGTTAATAAAAAAAGAGACAATGCAATGTAAAAGGTGTCAAAGGTACGGTCATACGCAGAAATACTGCAATCATAATTTCCGTTGCGTAAAATGTGCAGGTTCGCACCCCACCGATCAGTGCAATAAATCACCAGAAACCCCAGCGAAGTGCATCCACTGCCAAGGTGACCATCCTGCCAACTACAAAGGCTGCTCAGCCTAAAAACCTTGTATATAAATAAGTATCTTAAACTCAGAGCCAAAGAAATTACCAACCAAATACCCAGTCCTCCAAAATTCACTACTGCTCTAATCTCATATGCCCAAGCAGTACAAGGTAATCGAAACAATCCGAACACCCTCAGGGACCATTCTCAAAACAGTGCTCCCAACCCACAAAACACAGAGAACTTCTCTATAATTGAGAAATTAATAGAGAAACAATCGGGACAAATAAATAAATTGTTATCGTTACTAACACTCATCGTGGATAAACTTATACGCCCCGACGTAAAATAAAACCAAGACGCATAGCCCTTTGGAACGCCAACAGTGTAGCTCAACATAAATTAGAATTAGAACTCTTAATCAACAGCAAATCGATGTTATGCTCATATCTGAAACCCACTTCACCAATAAAAACTACTTAAAAATAAATGGTTATAACTTCTACCATACCCAACATCTCAGTGGAAAGGCCCACGAGGGCACCGGAATCATCATTAAGTCCAGTATCAAGCATTACGAACTTCCATCATTCCAGAAAGACTACCTCCAAGCAACAAATATAGCAATAGAAGACCGCCATGGTACAATCGCCACTTCAGCAGTATACTGCCCTCCCAGGCACTCCATTACCAAAGAAGACTTCAATAACTTCATTGACACTCTGGGCAATAGATTCATAGCTGGAGGAGACTATAACGCCAAACATACCCAATGGGGCAGCAGACTGGTCACAACAAGAGGCAAAAATCTCTTAAATACCATAATTACCAACAACCTCACCACATATGGACCCACATACTGGCCCACTGACTCTAACAAAACTCCTAACTTACTTGACTTCTTCCTAACTAAAAATATCTCGCCTAGATATGTCCAAATTAACTCCTCGGCGGATCTTTCTTCCGACCATTCCTCAGTGATTGCATCAGTCAGTTCAACAATTATCGAGAATCCACGTAATAGCTTTATTCATAACCAACTCACCAACTGGCAGCTCTTTAGAGAAGTTTTTACTCGCTCAACTTCAGCCTTAATTCCACTGAAAACTAACGAAGATATTGATGCAGCCACCGAATACTTAAACATGAGCATTTTAAACGCCATCCGCTTCTCCACACCTACTAAGACTCCTACCATCAAATGTGAATATCCCCATTACATATTAAAGAAAATAGCAGAAAAACGTAAACTAAGAAGAGTTTGGCACACCCATAGATCACCAGATGATAAACGCAAACTAAATAACGCAACTAGAAAACTAACCAAAATCATCGAAAATTATAAAAACGGCTGCTTTCAAAAATATCTTGTCAATTTGTACCCCACAGCTGACTCCAACTACTCACTATAGAAGGCTTCCAGGAAACTCACGCGCCCCACATTAATCATCCCTCCAATCCGCTGTCCGCAAGGTGGATGGGCACGTAGCCCTACAGAAAAAGCCAACCTGTTTGCCAATTATTTATCTAACGTTTTTAAACCCCATTCCTCCAAATCTGCGGTGGATATTACTGAATACCTGCACGCTCCCTTCCAAATGTCTCCTCCCATTGAATCCTTCACTTCTGTAGAAATCATAGAAATAATCCGTCGCCTAAATCCCAGGAAAGCAGCCGGACATGACCTAATTTGCAACAAAGCAATCAAGGAACTTCCCACAAAAGGGATTGCACTCATCGCATCAATCTTTAACGCAATTCTTCGTCTTGAATACTATCCCAAGGCCTGGAAAATTTCTCTTATTACTCTCATCCCCAAACCCGGAAAACCAATATACGAAACCAGCTCCTATCGCCCAATCAGCCTTCTACCTACTTTATCAAAATTATTTGAGAAGATAAGAAGAAAGAAAAGAAAAAATACTGCTCAGCAGTATTCCTTGACATTCAACAGGCATTCGACAAAGTATGGCATGAAGGGCTTTTATACAAACTCAGAAAAATCCTCCCGCACTCCCACTATTCCATCCTAAAATCCTACCTAACCAATAGACAATTCATAGTAAAATACTTAGACGTCACTATCACATCATTCCCAATAGAAGCTGGCATACCACAAGGTAGCGTTCTCGGACCCCTGCTATTCTCCATCTACACTGCCGATTTACCTATATCAACTGAAATAACTATAGCTACATTCGCTGATGACACAGCGCTACTAGCTTCCCACGCAGACCCGATAATTGCGTCATCCATTCTCCAGCGTTCGACTCTATGGAAAAGTGGTTTCGCAAATGGGGTTTCAAGATTAACGAAAAAAAATCCACACGTGTAACCTTCACGCTGCGAAAACAAACCTGCCCTCAGATCGCCATTAACAATACGATTCCTAGCAAGGATACGGTCAGATACCTGGGCATGACTCTGGACAGGAGATTAACTTGGAAAAAGCACATCACAGACAAAATGAAACAACTTAAAGAGAAACTTAAAAAATTTTATTGGCTCATTGGCCGACGCTCCAATCTAAGCACACAAAACAAAATTACTCTATACAAGACCGTCATAAAACCTGTCTGGACCTACGGTATCCAACTATGGGGTACAGCAAGCAACTCCAACATTGGAATTCTCCAACGCTTTCAATCAAAAAATCTTAGATCCCTTATAAACGCACCCTGGTATGTCACCAACGAAGTAATACATTGAGACCTCAAGATTCCAACAGTCAAAAAGGAAATTACTAAATATAGCAACAGATACAGCAAAAGAGTCAACCAACATCGAAACCCCCTAGTCACTGGATTACTTGATACGTCGGATCAGATTCGCAGGGTGAAGAGACACTATCCGCTAGACCTAAGCTCAAGATTTAAATAAGCAACATTTATTATGTAGAATACCTTTATTTATATTTATTTATAATAAGTATCTACTTATTATAAATAACTAACCATGCCACAGCGCCACGCCAGAAAAGTTACTAAAAATTCTCAATGTGAGAAATGATTGTAATTTGCAATAAATAAATAAAAAAAAAAATTTCGTAGCCGCTTTGTATAGCGTTCAAGATGGCTTTAAACTTTTGAATAACAGAAAAAATTGTTTTAAAAATATGAAACAAGGGTAGAAATTCTTTAAAATTAATATATTGTTCAACAGTTTGAAAAATAATATTATGAAAGGTCGTACCTTTGCCATTTAGTTAATATGTACCTAGTTAATAATTGCAAGTCTAAACTAGTTACCTTAGCCGATAGTTCTTGATCCATGAAAACATTTGCGGCTTGTGTTCCTACCATTAGTTCCTACCTCCTGAAACATTATATTACAAATAATGTTTTATGAATTTCTTTGTATAAAAATTATTTTTATTTCAATACTGATAAATAATCGTTTTCTGAAATACTACCATATCATTATTTCGATATATCAACTAACAAACCCACTTCTTTTTTCTAAATTGATCCTGAATTTACTTTTTCTTGGTACTATCTATTTTTTTGTCGGCTACAATTTTAATTTGCCATTTCTTTACAGGCAGTTTGTACGCCAGGAGTAATAAATTTTCGAACAAACATATGACGACATTGTAAATTTTATGGCATCTGGATTCAATTTTTTTTCATTTTGATAATATATTAAAATCTTCACATGTCCCCGCGCAGATGTAATATGTAATTAGAATATTAACACTCTATACTGTGTCTGTGATAACATTACACACTTTTGTATCGATCATTACCAATATCATGGCGTAATTTACCAATAGTGAACTCTCGATAATTTGGAACAATTAAGTTAAATTTTACTATCAATCAAGTATAATACAAAATTTATTTTATTTATATTTAAATATATAAAAAAATTAATTATACTAACAATTACGTTAAGTTCTGCGATATTTCAGAGTTATTCAAATTGGTCTTTGATCACCTTAAACTTCAGTATTTTTCAAATTATTTATTTGTCGTTATATGTAGTCGATTTCTTCCCGAATAGAGTCTGCTGATTCACTCTCGAATTGGAGGCGTATGTGACGGTAATAACGAAGCAAGGACGGTGATGGATTTTGTCATATAATGCATTTATCATTTTAAAAGTTTAAAAACATATTAAAACTATGGAAATGCTATTACTTACCATCAACCGCAAGAAAAGCATTGAACTTCGAAAACTCTTTACATCGGAATTTGCATTGTTTTCAAATAATTGCTTGCATTGCATTTCTTGTGATCCATCGCATCCCCATTTGCTTATAAATTCCGAAAAAGCACGTTTACTTCCGTGTAAGTTTTCTACTACTTTGCTTAATTATTGATCAAATATTCCAATGATAGAAATACTTGACGTGTGGTGCAACATATCTTGTAAATTTATCTCTACGCGAGTATTTGTTAAACGAAATGCTTCTGAAACTGAGTAATAGTCGTTCTTGCTGCTTAAATTACTAACTTCGGTTTCTTGCGATTCTTAATTCCTTCGATCTAGTCAGCGATGCTTTTATATCACACAACAATTTAGAGGCAACTAATTGCCCTGCTTCGCATAACTTAGATTCAGTAGCAAATCTTATCTCTTTCACCTTCAGAGTTTTCCTGATTTCCTATGTTCTCTTTCCGCATTCGGTTAATTTAGTAAAAGATTTTTTTGGTCACTCCTCTTTACGTACTACTTTTGACAGATCCATAATTTGCGTAAGCCAGTATTGATTTTGGCTTACGAATAATTTGCTTTGTCGTTTTGCTCACTGTCATTTTATTTCAAATTAACTGCTCAAACATTTTTATTTGTATCCTAAAATCTTCTCTTCCACAACCAAGTAATCTTCATGACTTGTTAATACATCTTCCAAGAAATCTAGCTTCTCATCGAAAGTCTCATTTTCATGTTTGTGGATGATTTTATATAACTGTATTACTGTCGTTGTTCTGATTCTCGACAGACCTACTAGAATTTACAAATCCGTGAAATAAAATTTTGAAACAAAAATTAAAATATATCCAATAAAGTATAACATCAAATAGTTCAACGTCGCCGCAGTACGATTTTACTTACTTATTAAAATTTGTTACGTATTAAAATACGTACTTGGTTCGTTTAAATCCACCATTCTAATCAAAAATGTTCAAAAACAATTCAAAAAAATAATATAATAATAAGGAATATTGTATAACAAAAAGCCAAATCTCGATATTTCTAATAAAAAAAATGGACTTCAATAATTTGTTGCATCACCTGCTCCAACTCTCTTCGTTTGTATATTTTACAAGACTAAACTCGAACTAAAGCATGACTTCCGAAATGATCTATGACAGTCAAGGAACCCCGCTTATTGTTTTCCCCCCAAAAAATTCTAATTTTTCAATCAGCGTTGCAATTGGCCTTCTTCGCGTCAAATTGGTGAGGTTAGCAAGAATCTGTAAGCGTTTGAATTGCAGCACTTTGAGGAGGCAGAAATATTTGTGCGGTTTTTAATTTACCCTTGGAGACCCTAGTTCACAACCTATGCTCAGTTATTTAGTGCAAACAAAATGTGAATTTTTTAAAATCATTATTCGATGAAATTTAATTACGGCAACCAGTATTGTATTAGAAATATTACTACAGAAGAACGTTCCAAATGTGTTGTAAACCAACGAACAAAGATCTAAACACATCCTGCTTCAGTAAAACATTTTTATTATTATCTTTAGTTTTCGTATTATTATCTTATTATCGTTAATTTAGTTAGTATTATTATCAGTATTATTATCTTTTGCTATATTGACTTTATGACTACATATCTTCGAAAAAATAAAATAATGCTTTTGTACATATAAAGATATATGTACATACATTTAAATATCGTCAATTTCATATATACTGATTCCCAATAATATGGGAATAACTATACATGGAAATAATTTCCCTCTCATTCACATGCAAAGGTATTCCATTCGTGTTGAACATTTTTTTTTTTTTTTATTATTTTATTTTAAATTTTAAAATTTGTCCAGTAGGACATTTGGTAAAATATTTTAACTTAATGAATAAAATATAGCATGTGGATGGTTATCCCCAGCGGGGTTCCATCATCGTGTTTATTAGGTTATATCCTTTGTGAGATCTGTTGGGTGTTTCCTTTTCAATCTTCTATCTATGTTTGCTATGTTGTTCGTTTCCACAGCCAGTCGGTTCGGGTGTGTTGCTATTCTTTCTCTGTACCATCCCTCGTACATGCTAATTTCCTCCTTGACCGTTGATATTCCCAGGTCCTTCCGAATTTCCTCGTTTCTGACGTACCATAGTGCATTTACTATTGTTCTTAGAATTTTTGCTTGAATTGTTTCTATTTTGTTTATATGGTTCATTGCTGCTGTCCCCCATAATGGTATTCCGTATGTCCATATTGGTTTTAAGATTGTTTTGTATATTTTTACTTTGTTTTCTAGACTTAGTTTGGATTTTCGGCTTGTTAGCCAGTACATTTGTCTCTTTGTAGCCTGAATTTTGTCTACTATTGATTTAATATGCTGTTTCCACGTGAGTTGTGTATCTATGTGGAGTCCTAGGTATTTAACTTGCCTTGTTTGTGTTATGTGCATGCCGTTCAGTAGGATGCTGGGTGAATTCTGTTTTCGCAGTGTGAATGTAATGTGGTTGCATTTGTTGGGGTTTGCTTTAATTTGTTTATCTTGGAGCCACTTTTCTATTTTTGTGATATGTTCTTGTAATAAGGTGACTGCTGTTTCCGGGTTAGAGTGCCTGACTAGTACAGCCGTGTTGTCCGCGAACGTTAACATTTTACTGTTCACAGCTGTTGGTATGTCTGCCGTGTATGTTGTGTATAATATGGGTCCTAGGACGCTTCTTTGCGGGACTCCTGCCTTGATGTCTTTGACTTCAGAGTAGATGTCCTTGTTTTTTATTGTGAAGGTTCTGCTGCTTAAGTAGGATCTGAGTAATTTGTAGATTTGAGCTGGAAATTAAAAGCTTGCGATAAAATTGACCATGAAAAACTACTACAAACTATCAAAAAGAAAGCTTTTTCGATGTCCATAAAGAGTGCCGTGCAATATTGTTTTGTTTCCAGCGCTTGTAAGATTTCATTGACGAGTCTGTGCATTTGTTCAATTGTAGAGTGTTTATTTCTGAATCCAAATTGGTGATCTGGTATTAATTTTTCTTTCTCTATTATTGGTTTTAGGAGGCGGGCGTAAATTACTTTTTCCAGTATTTTGGAAAGAACGGGAAGTAGCGAAATTGGTCTGTAAGATGCTGTTTGGTGTGGGTCTTTCCCTGATTTAGGTAACATGATTATCTGTGCTAGTTTCCATAGTTTAGGATAGTATTGAATTCTTAATATTGCGTTGTATACTATTGTGATTAATCGTATCGCTTTTGGAGGAAGATTTTTCAAGATTTTACCATTGATTAGATCTATTCCTGGTGCTTTGTTGTTTTTTGATTTTTCGATTATGTTTTTAATTTCTTGTGTCGTTGTTTTAGTTATGGTGTATTGCTTGTCAGATGCGGTATTAATGGTTAGCACATCCTCGTCCGNTATGTCGATTGAGGTTGCTGTAGGTGATATTATTTGATGTGAATGTGTTGCATAGGTGGTTGGAAAATTCTTCTGCCTGCTCCTCGTTGCTTCTGGCCCATGTGTTGTCCCTTTTCCTGATTGCTGGGATTGGTTTTGTTGTTTTTTTTTTTACTTTGTTAGTGACTTTCCATAGGGAGTAGTTGGTATTTTCGTGCGCGGATACTGATTCGATGAATTTTGTGAATTCGTTGTTATGATGTTCCCTTATTTTAATCTTTAATTCCTTGGTGAGTTTGTTTAAGTTTTTCTTGTTTTCACTTGTTCTCTGTTTTTGCCATTTTGCTTTGGCTTTTCTTTTCTCCCTGATTTTGTCTAGGATGTCCTTTGGAATACTTTTTTTTGATTGCCTGCTATTTGGTTCATAGGTGGTCGTTGCCCACGCTGCTTCCTGTATAATTTCTGTCATATTTACCTGGTCAATGTGTTCAGGTGTTTTCAATGGGATATTGCAGTTGATTTTGTTTTCTATTTATTCTTTAAATGTTTGCCAATTGGTGGTTTTATTGCACAGCTACTCTGACTTGGTGTGAAGAAGTGGTTGACTTGAATATTCTATTATAACTGGTGTATGGTCGGAGTTAAGCTCAAGGCTGGTCGTTATTTTTGATTTGTTTAAGTTTATTCCTTTTATTACTGCGAAGTCCAGCAGGTCAGGTATTTTATTGAGGTCTGTCGGCCAGTAGGTTGGTCTTCCTGTCGATAGTACTTTGAGGTTATTTTTCAAGTGTTCTGCCTCTCGGTGTGCTAATTCTCGAGCTCCATAACGTGTGCTTTGCATTAAAGTCTCCTACTGCGATATATTTGTCTCCTAAGGATTGGAAGTACTCTTCCAATTTTTTGAATGTCATTTTATGTCTCGGAGGTACATATACTGATGAAATCTGGAAGTAATTGTCGTTGGTTTGTATTGTGACAGTGGTTGCTTGTATGTGTTCTTGATTTGTATGGCTATGTAGGTGATGCTTGATGTCATTTTTTATTATTACTGCAGTTCCTCCATGTGCTTTACCTGAGGGGTGTTTGGTGTCGTAGACGGTGTAGTGAGGTATTTTTATGTAATTTTTTACAGTGAAATGTGTCTCTGAGACGAGTAATATATCAATATTATTTTTATACAAGAATGTTTTAGTTTCGAGGGCACGTTGTTGCAAGCCATTGGAGTTCTAGGCTGCTATTTTCAGCGTGTCCGTTTTTATTTTTTGGTTAGCATGTTTGTAAGCAGTTGTAGCATAACTGTAATTTGTTGCGTTTGCTGTCTGAGAACTGCGTTTTGTTCGCTGATCATTTTTGTTACTGTTTCGCTGTTTTTAATGGATTGCTTGAGCAGTTCCTTGATTTCTGCAGTGTCGTTGTTATTGTTGCTTTTATTTTGATTATTTGTTATCGTTGCTGGGCTTATATTTTGGGTTACTTGCGCATAGCTTCGGTTACCTTGAGGGTTAATGTTTCTATTTATAGTGTTCGGTTCATATTGTGCTTGCAATGCCTTATTATTATCCGTTATACTTTGTTGTGGTTGGTGGTTATTAAATGATCTATTGCGAAGTGGTGGGAATAGTTTACGTTGTATTTGCTTTCTGATTTCACATCCTTTATAGCTGGCCGGGATATTGAACATGACAAGAATATCGAATTTTGTGAAAAAGAGGCGTCTTATGCCCCTTTTCACCCCTGTAATTACTCGATTAGCAGTTAGTAGCAGCTAGTTACAGCAAATCTTTTTTATCAAAGGTAAGGCTTTACCCTGTAATCCTAATGCAATAGGGAAGAACGCTGCACCTAGCTGCACAAATTTTAAAATAAACATTGAAAATGGAAAATTTAAAATGTTCGATCAGGCACAATCTCAAAAGTAAAAAAAATATCAAATATCACAAATAATTAACATTAAGCAAACAATAAAAGTTATAAACAGTTTTAAAGAATTTCGAGATTGACCTCTTCAAAACCATGTACATAGCTTCTATAAAAATTAACCAATGTGGAGAGAAATACTACATTACGCCTCCAAATGTCCCAGCTGTGGCTAGATAAATGTGTAAACCTACTCAATGCCTTTGTCGAAAATTATAAATTTTATCCACTGTCAGATTTTACAATCTCAGTATTATTATGTATCACGTATTAGACACTAATTTTGATTTCTCGAAGAAAAATTAATGAAACATAGCATATTAATCATATAGAAATTGATATACTGTTAGAACTTTTCGATCGTACACGATCATATATGCCTAATAACTTCATTTATATAAAATAACAAAGACGAAAATAGCAAAGACAGTAATTTTTATTATAATGCCGAAAATAAAAATTCCAATTTATTCACATTTTGTACAATTATTTAAACGTTATAGATATAAATTTTAAAGAAAATGGACCAACATTTTACAACAAAAATTAACAAAACTATGCTAACTTTTACTATATTTTTTATAAAAATAAATATATTTCCAATCCTCAAGTTGGAAAGCTGTTTTCACCTGTCCATCATTAATGTCAGTACGTAGAAGAAAACATATCAAATAGTTTTTCGAGAACTACGTCATACATAACCTTTATTAAAATCGGCGATTCACACTTAGCATGTCCTTTTGTAAGTGATATAGAATCGTAAGACAACAAAATTCAGGCAGAAAAAAATCCAGATTCAGAGATGTGTTGCAATAACATTTATAATAATGCATAAAATAAACCTTCTTGCTAAAATTCAAATCTGATGAACTGATTTCTCGTATGCCGAAATTGAAGTTTGTTTGTGCTGTTTATAAATCATATACATTTGCATAATACATATAAAGAAAAGGATAAGCAATTCAGATCAGACTTATTATTATTTCATTCGCAGTATTAAAGGCGTTATAAGTAGTTAATTTCTCTCGCCAGTATGTACTTTGCCACACACCAGCAATATGAATAAATTGTAAATTCAAAATCTGTTCTTCGTGATTGTATTAAACATATCAATAAAAATACAATTTTTGCAGAAATTATTTTTTAATACTACTTACAGTGAATAAATATTTTACATAATTAAACACCAGAAAAGAACCTCTTTTACTTATTGTTTAAACAAACCTGTATACGTATATATTTGTTTAAACTGATTTGAGTATATAATTTTTATATTACATTAAATCATTCTTTATATGTAATATTAGAAATATTATAAAAGTTATATGATAAATTAGGCGGTAAAAAGTTTTGCAGGGTTGCTGGTACTGCATTAAAGTATGTCCCACTCCTTTCTCGAAAAACTGTCTCTTGTACGGTGCTGGATACATCAGATTGAAAATTTTGGACAGTGCTAGTTGGAACAGTTTGTACAACTATCGGTTGAGTTGCTGTATGTGAAACAGTTTGTATTACCTAAAGATGTTAAAAATAAATAAATACTCTGTGATTTTTACATGATTACTTTTTTAAGGAATAACTAAATCATAATTTAATTTAAGTATAAAATAACAATTATGTATGCTTAACCTTAACCAATGCAGTTAAATAATACTATACCATACCAGTACTATTTATGATATTAAATAATATTATTTTTGTCAAAAATTCTTTTTTTAATTACGGTTTATATATAAGACATAATTTTATTTGTAGCATTTTTAATTAAGTGATTCCTCTAATTTTTTAAAACTCTACAATGGAATTTTATATATATGTATATGGAATTAATGAGATATATGTACATTGAGATTATTGAGATAATACAATTAATGAGACATTTGTAACTAATATTTTCATTCAAAACAATTTCTTGAACAAAAGCATCTTTTTGATATGTTACTTACTATTAGAAGTATTTAACTGCATTGAAGAGAATCACATAGTGTAACATATGTGTAACATATTTCAAAGCTACAATCAATATTTAAAGATAAATTCATAATTTCAACTTTGTCTTCTTTCAGTTTCAGTAAGTATGTCTGAGAATATTTCATTATACTTTAATATTTCTTCTAAAAATTTTAATTTTATTTAATTTTATAAGTAATATCTGTTACAGTAATATCGTAATTGACATTTGTTGAGAATTCTCAATATCTCCCAATATTATTCTTAAACGTTTTGTAGGTCAAGTTGTTTCTTTTTTTTAATCACGATAAAAGCATAGCACATGTCTACTATTACAAAATTAACTCATATTCAAACATACATACATACATATGTAGGGTAACATTTGAAGTTTTACACGCAATTAGCTGCTGAACTATTCCTTACTCAAAAAAAATTTACCAAACGGAATTTACTTTGTTTCGAGGAAGATTTTTGTAATGGTTACAAAACTCGTCTACGTGAACGTTGCTCTTACATTTCAAGATGACCCTTGTCTTTAGAAACGAAACCATGTATTTTTACTTAGGTAGACGTATAGCCCTTTTCAAGTTGAATTTATCAACCTATAATATGAAAGCCTTTCAAAGTCATTCAAGATCATTTACTGCCGTTCAAAATTTACCTTCATTGAATATGGCCAAGATCTTGTTTGCTGAAATATATCGCTGATTCGACCTGTGGCGGCACCCGCCAAGGAACTTTCCGTCGGCTTCGCGATACAAAGCGTTATGCCGTCAAAGCGCAACATCGACGTGCCCAATGTACCATCGATGTCCTTATGCTTCTTCCGCCGAATTCTCGGAAGAACACATATGCGGCAATCGCCGCGGCACATCTAATAAACGCGTGCTAGTGGGGATATCGATGGGCAACTAAGGGAACAAGAACAGTGACTAACAAACAAGAATGTTGGCGTAGCCGTAATTATAAATAAGATGAGTTCAAGAATTAATAGAAATTTAACATTTTCGAAGAAAGCAGTTGAGTTACGACACATGTTTCCTCTGAGATTTTTTACCTCTATGATGAGTAGAATATGATTCGATGAACAAAATTTGGCCTTGAAATTCAAGGTATCAATTCAATTTTGTGGCTATTTTTTACGTACTTCCACCTATCCAGAGGTGTAAAATGGTACTGTCATGGCCAGGACAAATAATTTATTTATGCCGTGTACATTGACCACGGTATTCTTTAGAAAATATTTTTCTCGTACTTGTTAGAGGTATCATCTAACGAATGTACGCAAAAATTATAAGCAGATCTGAAGAGGCGCAGATTGACGCAGATCGATGAAATATGGCACTTCGTAGACAGATGACCTACATATATGGTAGAAGAATCTTGATACAAATATTCCGAAGAAATCAACGATTTCTCTTCTCGGGATTACTCTAGCAGAACAGTCGAATCGAACGACAGAAAAAGATTAATCTAATTATAACATGTGAGAAAAGAGTATTAATAAAATTGTGTTCTAAAATATATCGAGTTTTTCTATTACGCTTCTTGCACTCTAGATCGTAACAATACTTGCATTATATTATGAAAATATACAATGTTTTGAAACGATTATTATTACAAAGTAGTTTAGTATATTTATGCATATATTAAATTAATACGATTTCGCTTATTGAATCTCTGGTTTATAGATTCCTTTTAGCTTTACTCCTAATTCCAATTCTAGCCGAAGATATAGTATTCGCTGGTAATGAAAAAAAAAATTTGTTAGCCATATATAATAGACACCTAAGTTGTAAATCTCTGAAACTTAAAATAGAGCTAGATCTCCCAGCCTGTATTCAAAATCTACGGAGTACACACTCTGTGAACATCACATCGTTAAGTTCCAGGTTATTAACCACGTGTCAGTGTTGAACGTGACAAAGGTCACGTTGCAATTAAATACATTTCTGGAGACACAGTAGCTGTTTGAAAATTTTTAGGCCATCATAGCAGGAATTTATTATACCTAATCGCTTTAGCCAAGTTGTTGATAAATAGGATAAACGGAAAAGAATTCAGATACCATCCTTGAGGAATACCAGCATCAATACATCAATTGCAACCAAGTACAAGCCAACAACATGAATGATTCATCCATGGTCAAACAGGTAGATCGAAAGCCAAGACAACAAATATCCATCGACGGCAGTGTCACGTAAAATAACACAAAAGAAATAGAAAAATAAAAAAAAAAGAAATTTAAAATGAAAAATAAAAAAGAAACTTTATTTTTTTCTAATACAGTTCACAAATTTTACTTCCGAGCTCTAGGCGTGACTTTTCAAGACTGGCTTTTACAATCTTTTTGACTTCTGATCGGATCCTTTGTCACCCCTCAATATCCCCAATATCCGCGACCGTTGCCACGCACGCCTTCTTGTCGACCATTTAGCGGAAGGACCGTTGGAATATTGATGGATCATTAGGCACTTCGGCGATATACATTGTCGCCGAGTGCCGCCACATCTTTATTCTCCGTCATCAGTCCACCGGATTTAAAAGTGTGCCGGTCGTGACAGCAGCTTCGCTACAAGAATGTTGTGGCTAAGAGTGTCAAATGCCTTCTTAAAGTTAGTGTATACACTGTCTATCTAATTACCAGGCTCAAGATTAGCTGACACAAAATTATAAACAATAGAGAATTCAGAGTAAGAAGTGGAATATTATATTGCGTAAGCATGAAACCGTACTGTTCACTACACATCAATATTGTATTGTGTACAATTAAGTTTTCGAATAATTTAAGTATAGTGTCAACAATATATATTGGTCAATAACTTTTCCCGTCTGTAGAATCATCGGATTTAAGGTAATGATTAAGGTAATCTTCCAAACTGAAGCGGAAATCCTTGCAATCAAGGAGAAGTATAGAATGATTCGCAACGTTCGTGCAAATATGAAATTGCATGATATAAGAAAAATCGATTTCATCAATGTCTGGGCCCCTAGATGTTTGTAAACTATTGATTTTATTGAAATTGGGTGCATTGATCGAAGGTAAAATCTGGAAAGACTACAGAGTGAGAGCTATAGACAGAACCAAAGAAAGATACAAATAGATTCGTGGCCCTTTCGGCATCGGTTGCGCCTGCATTATCCATGGTAGTTTAAGAAACTTCAGTTGATTGTTTATAACACTACAGAAAAATGAATATTATTCTTATCCAGCATTAATCTTTTAGGATTGTTTACATACTAGTTATAGCACCTCTTCGATAATACTCGCGTTTGGTGCGAAATTTAAAGAAAAGAAGGTATAATCCGAATACTGCCTAATGCGTTCGCTTATAAGCATAGTGCTTTCCTTCCGGCAAATAAGATCAATAAGAGAAGATGAAAACCTCTTGGGAAAAGTAGTACTAATTATGCAGTATTTTGGCATGAAGAGATGTATCCCATAATAAAGGTGATCATATAATACACAAACTGCATTATCAGGATTAGTGTTTTCAAAATATCGTCCGGAGATTGTACTTTTAAGTAATATTATTTACTGACGTTGCGTAAACTGAAAAATTTATGTGAAATAACCCACGGAAAATGTGTTCTGATGAAAAGATTCCAACGTGAGAAATTTTTACATTTTTTTTGGTAATATACTAACGGGAAATAATCGCATTTTTTTAATTATACGTAACCTATGTTATATTAGGTACACCATGAATAGGCACATTTAGCCATTTGATGTTACAAGAATCTGACAGGATCCAGATATTTATGTTTATTCTTCAGGATTGAAAACGGTACATTAGGTGACTTACATGTAATAAAAATAATGTCGAAATTGCAAGAATCGGCCAAAATAGTGTTTAAAGTATTTTCAATAACGGACACGTCCGATTTTGAGGCAATCTTTTCCGACGTAAAGATCAGATATACATTTGTACGTTTTGGCATGTTAAAAATAATTTTTTTTTTTTTTCAAATATTGTGGAGAAATAGAATCCTATTCTTCTTTTATTTTCGTTTTTATTTCTAATTTTCAATTTACTGTTGCTTTTTGAACTTTTTGGTCTAAATTTTCTAATAGATCTTTCTATGAGTTCCAAAGCTGGTGATAGCAAATAAGTGAAAAATTATATAATAAATATTTTCGCACTATTCACTTTTTTGTGCTTTGAAGCGTTATTCAAATTTTGTATTTGTATGATATTTACATTTTTAAAAAGACTTTCTTTCAAAAGGTTCAAATATTCATGCTTGCATAGAGTATTATTAATTTACCAACACTAAAATTCAAAATACGCGAAGCTGTAGAGTTTGTGCTTATCCTGATATTAATGTAATTAATTATATTTTATGTGTTATATCGTGACGACCCCAATATTTCTTCGGTGGCGACACGAGCTTGAAACATCAAACTTTATTGCTTCGAATTGGTAATCGGCTACATATCAATACTGTTGAAGATATTCCATTAATTCGAAATTCCTCAATAGGAAATATCGTTGCGTATCAAAATTTTAGGTACTTGGCATAAATTCTCGATATTGATCCTTTTTCAAAATATAACCCACCAATATTATACCGAATCAAAACCCGTACCGTAACGGAGGTACTGATGTACCTGTTAGACGAAATTACGAATTACGCGATTAATACGTGAAATTATCGGTATTCATTTAATAATTCATTTATAGTGCATATATATATATATATATATATATACTCTTAATTAAATTGTAATATAACTATATATTGAGTACGTATAGAAACACATTACATTTATTCAGAAATTATATATCTACACTCCTCGTCAAAAAGATAACCCAGGTGTGTTATCTTTAATTTCACAATGACGCATGTAAAGTTTTTGGTCTGTAACGTGCAATATCAAAACAACAAAGGAACATTAGAACAAAGGAAAATTAATCCATACTAAGATCGAAATGATAACACACCCTGTTAATATGTTTAGAAATTGCTCAGTAGTTCATGATCTATCAACGAGTAAAGATTACAGTACAATATTATATAAATTTGTAAGTATGTGAGACGCGGAAAAAAATTAAACAAGTCTGAAAAAAAGCAAATTCTTGAACTAAAACAGCAATAGTTATCAGTAGCAAAAATATCGAAAGAATAATAAGAAATAATACACAATTTCTTAAAAAATGTTGAAAATTATGGCAAAAAGAAAAGTACTGGTCGGCCGTCATCGTTATCCGATCGTGATAAGAGAACAATTTTGCGTATAGCTTCCAACTCGCAGTTAACAACAAGCAAATAATGGAAAAATCTAGTGTTAGTGCCAGTGTTTCAAGTGTTCGTCGAGTTCTATTATCCTGCAAGGTATTAAGAGGCTAAAATTGAAAAAGAAACCTTCGTTAATAATTAAACACAAAGTAGAACGTTTACGCTTTGCAAAAAAAAGAATGTATTGGAAAAAGAACTGGAGAAGGGTACTATTTTCAGATGAAAAAGATTCAACTTGGATGGTCCTGATGGGTTAAAATATTATTTTCATGACATAAGAAAAGAGCAATGTCAGCAATTCGACGACAAATGGGAGGAGGCAGCGTGATGGTTTGGGCCGGTGTCACAGACGAAATCCGACTAAACAAAGCGATAAGATAGCGAAATTCCAAGCGCCTTAACATGAGTGACCATCGGGATAACATCCGGTCACTCTATCCGTTCTCCGAAATATATCATCGAAGCCTTTTCCCACTCCCACGAATAGAAGAATTTAAATACTCCCCCTAAAATCATCCAAGTCAGTCTTGAACAGCCACGCCTAGAGCTCGGAAGTGTACGATAAAACCAAAAAGAAATAAAGTTTCTTTTTTTTTAAATTCCTTTTTATTTTACGTGACACCGGCATCGGTTATTTCGGCAAGACAAGTATTAAGTTCATCGTTGGGAGAATAAATGGCGTCCGATACATAAATTTAATCAAAGAACAAATAAATAATCATGCAGAACGCATTTCTGGACCTGATTAAATGTTTCAACAAGATAATGCACCTGTACACACATCAAGATTGATCCAATCATATTTTAATGAAAATAATATATCTATTTTTCCGTGGTCTGCACGCTCTCCGGAACTTAATATTATTGAAAATGGCTGGGCAGAACTTGTTCACGGCGTATACGCAAATGGAAAACAGTATCAACACGTACAAGAATTAAAAAATGCAATTGTACGCGAATGGGATACGTTAAGTCAAAATTATATCCAGAAACTATATAAATCAATACCAAATCGTACAATAGAAGTAATAGAAAATAATGGGGGATGTACCCATTATTAAACAAGTATATATGTTTGATAAGTAATTATTGTTAGTTACAATTTATGTTGATTATTATTTTCTTATTGTACATGTGTTATCATTTCCTACTTAAAATAAAACAATTTTTTTTTGTTACACACTAAACCTTATAATATTTTTAATTATTTTCAACGAACCGCATATCCTGAGCTCATAATGTTTTGATATTATACGTTACAGACGAAAAACTTTGCACGCGTCATTGAGAAGTTAAAGATAACACACCTGGGTTATCTTTTTGACGAGAAGTGTATATATATATATATATACACTTATATATATATATATATAACCCTGTGGTTATCCAGTTAACTCAGGACCTACACTTGCGAGAACGCGTAGGCATATGAAGAGAACGTATGTTATTTTTTTCCTTTAGTGACTGATATTTCTGATTAGGCTTATCTAAAATATAACTACAATGTAATTTTCTTTTTATTTAAAATTGCATTCGATCGCCAGAAAGATTAGCGAATTATAATGAAATTGTACACATTTTTGGAAACATCGAGGCTCTTTTTCTATTTCGTTTAATAATTTTCATTTTTAACGTATTCCTTTTTTTGTGTCATGCTTCAAACTCTCTCTACTCGAAAATTTCATGAGGCGGCTTTCGATATGTTGTTAAAGATTTTAGTGAGTAGGCAGGTATAATGTTTAATCTACAATTTTTCTGCTGACAACTTCAATACTGACGGAACGTGTATTTTAAAAAACCGGAGAGTTAATAAATGGCGGAGAGTTAATTAACGGCGGACAGACTGAAAGATACTATAGTTGATAGAATATTGTTTCTTGTCATAATATCTCAGTTCCCCGAAATACAAGTACAAAGTTCCCGTGCTAGGTACAAGTACGGTCTGGTAAGTATGCATAAATGCATTTTCTCCTCCATGACTGTTAAAAGAAGGAGCTTATTATATCTAATTCTATTGATATTCAATGTAATATATTACTTAAGAATAAACAAATAAAAATAAATAACTAATGGGTTACTGAGTGTTACAACTTCCTTAATTTAGATATTTAAATGCCAAAATACGTTTTTATAGATAATATATATATGGATAATATATAATTATATGTCTATATATATATAATTATGTATAATTATGTATAATATATGTATGTATAATTATATATGATGATATATAAATATAAAATTTATATGGATAATATATAAATAATAGGGCAAAACTTTACAATTACTTGTATAGTTTATAGATAAGAATCGGCATGTACTTCAATTTAATATTATTATCACTATTACAATATTTTAATTATTTCAAAAGGTCCTATGTGCTAGGAAATTAGAAAAATTTGATTGATGGGTTTTGATATTTTCTTGAAGCAAACAGACTGCTATCTCAAGAATATGTCCTGAAAGATTCAAGATGACTTTGTGTAAATTAAACAAAAAGTTTTTAAAAAGGTGGAATTTGGAACTTACACATTTTTGTCAAAATACGCATTTCCAAAGTCGGTATCCACGACTAATCGAAAACTGCTGAACTAATCCGTTCCGAGACTTAAGGGCTTACGTTAGGTATAAAAATCTAATCTTTAGTCGATGAATTTCATTTTTAAATATTTAGTTTTTATTTTATGATCGAAAAATGAATATTTCTTAAAATGAAAATCAGTCATTTGACTTTCAACATCCGTCACTTTGTCCCAAATAAACTTCATGTAAAATGTTTCAATCAAAGATTAAATAAACTAATATATTAACTATATCTTCCCGAAATTTTAATGTTAAATGATTCAGTTTCTAGCAAGAGTGCTCACCGCAAACTACCTTTTTAAAAAGGTTTTCCAGGACATAATTCTTAAACAAACAAATTCATGAAAATAAATATATACGTGTTTTCTTGAAAAATCACTTTTTCTTCTCACAACCACCTTTAGGGCCTTTAAATATCAGATAAATATAAACGTTTCAGTAAAATATTATATGAGTATTAAAAATACCAGAAAATATGAAACATATACATTGTGTGTATGTGCGCGCGCGCATGTGTATGTATGCAGATGACAGTACAGATTTTCATGGTAGCCAGAAGAGGCAATTGCTCACCATCAAAACCATTTTTTCTTAGTGCTAAGCCCACCTCTAGAGTTAGGAACCTAAATATTGAGAAAATCAAAACACATCTATCCATCGAATTAATTGTACACCAGCAAACAAAAGAATTAAAAGGCGAGTATCTAGGCGTCATTCTTGACACTAAATTTAATTGGAAACCAGCCATACACGACCGCATAAGAAAAACTATTTGGAACAATTAGAACTCCTCCTAATAGATAGGGAGAGTCCATTGTCAACCAAACACAAAATACTCCTATACGAAATCCTGACATGGAACACAGGCCTGGTGTCCAGCGGCTAAAATACATACGCAAAATGCCCAACAAACCCGAAACACAAAATACTCCTATACAAGACACGTACAAGATCCGTCGTGGCATACGAAACATAGGTCTGTGGTTCAGTAAAAAATCCAGGATAGATTCCTAAGGATAATCCTGAACAAACCAAGAGACTATAGCTCACGCAAACTACATGAAAAATTTGGCGTATCCGATCTCACTATGCACATCAAAGATCTTACACAAAGGACACTAAACTGACCACATGAAAACTCACTAATAAACTGAATTGCCAATATACATGAAATCTCCATCAAACAGAAAAGCAACATCTCATGGTTTCCAAAAACCCTAATCCAGTCTACGTAACTCATGCAAACATGTTTTTAAAATCTTCTCCTGAGTGACAATAACCAAAACGAACCAATAATGTTAGTTCTAGTTCTGTGTTAGTAACACAGGCGTTAGGGATTCTAAATTGCCTCAGGCATCGCATCAAACGAACTTAATGGAAGAACCTCGGGAAAGAAACTAAAAACGGTAGTTTTTCTTTTCATGTACCTATGGAGTCGTGAATAGCACCTATGATTCAAATTCTTAAAATTATGTTTAAAAGACTGTAACTTAATACTATAAATTTTCAATAAACTTTAGTCCATCTTGACCTGTCTGAAGTGATTGCACGGCACGTTTGCACGTTTGCACGCTTGCCCGTTCACACTCATATGCATTAATACGATAATATTATATGATAATACGTACCAAGTATAGACGCACTTATACATGTTATTTCTAAATTACATCTCGAAAATATAAAATGCATAACATGTTTTTGATTAGTAGGCGTGGAAGAAACTGAAGATTCTATAAAGTACTAGTGATTATTGTTAATATTATTCTTTTATGTGTTTCAGTACGAAACAGGAACCTCCCACATCTGAACTAATAGTCAAACAAAAATATTCACTATCAGAACCTCTAATAGAATCTCCGAATAAAAAGACAACCACTTTTTATAATCAAGGAAAGGGATGAAGGAAATTGTCAGTTTATTTTGAAGTCTAAGGACCCCAATTTTTTTAGCCGCTAAACTACATTCGGCGTGACCTTCATCATCATTTTCATTTATTCTTTATACATATAATAATAATGGTATTGTAACAAGGATCTTTCGATATAACGATATGGAATTAAAACCATTTAGTCTTTCATCTTAGCTACAAAACAAATACTACATATTTATAATAGTAATGATAATAGTATATATGTAATAATAGTATTTGTAACAGAAAAAAACATTTGTTACTAATAGACATACTGTTTAGATAACAGAATATTCGCATAATAGAAAGTTCAAATGTTAGGATATTCAAATGCGCAAAGTTTCACTGTACGTGACATTTACCCAAGATATTTTGCTGAAACATTAAGAGAACTTTCTTTTAAATATCCATTAAATGATGTAATGTCAGTATGACAGTTGTCCAACACATTTTTGGCAGACAGAACAGGACTTCTGAAAGAAAAATTTCTAAACCGTTATATTAGGTATAATAAACCGAAACAGCAATTAGCTCATTCGTCCAATTTTGCTCGATTACTTCCTTTTTGTTATCAATAATTGATTTCTTTGCATTGCTACAAAAACTCACAATCTTGAAGATTTAACCGAATCTAAATTCATGAATCCAAGGTGTATCATTTCACAAGGTCGTAGCATATTATATGATTCAACTCATCTTGACATCAGCTATAACACTGTGATAAAAACTATATGTGATTTAAAAGAAACATGCATTTAAAAATGATGTCATAAAAAGGTGGTATAAAAGTTTATTTATACCACCCTATTTACTAGCGTGAACAGTTCAACTTTTGTTTTGGACATTTCCTTTACCTTTAATCCCAATAGAGATATTTACTATTTAATCGAACAGAAATAAAATCTGTGGAAGCAGTTATAATAAAAAAGTAGGAAAGAGAGATTAGTAAATTAGATAATAGAGATTTTTGAAACCAATAGATTAGAGGTGTTCGAGAATTAGAAAATGTCGAATTAGGTCGGATCGAAAAATTTTTCGGGATGGAGAATCTGGTTCCTGAAAGTATCTCGAGAGTCGAGAAATTTTCAAGAATTTCAAAAACCTAAGTCACTTTTCGAGACAAATTTAGGATACGTATTCATCCTTGTTGTATTAGTATACTATTTTACTACAATATTACTACAATAGTCTAAACTCCTTCGGTAAAATAACTTCTTTTTACGTTGATATTAAAATAACACGAAAAGATTACTTTTAATTCATAACACAAGTGTTTATAATAGTTTTAGGCAGTATGGGATTTGCGTAAACGAATCAAATTAAACATACAATGACGCATGTAAAAGTCTTTTGTCACCTAGTAAATTGTAAGTGATAAATGACTGCTCATGAGTAGTCCAACCATTGATTGCAAATGTCAATATAGTGTTTGTCCATTCCATAACATGGTCATATACAACAAAACTAATTCCGAAACGTTGTTTGCATTCTCGAAATTTTCGGGAATCCCGATAGTAGGAGTCATGAGATAAACAGAAGTGATAAACAATGCATACTCTCCTATATCTCAAGAACGAAAACAACTATAACGTTACGGATGCACCTAGCTCGTAGCTACATCGTTGCATTATAATAATCCCAATTATCAATAAATTTACTTGACCCAATGCCAAGGAATTTACAACGAAGTTGAATATGAATTTACATTATAATATAACGTAATATCAACAAGATTCAAGTGATGTGCAATAATCGAATTTTTAACGGCGAAAAACACTACGCTACCGAAAATTCATCGAATATCCAATTTTTCCCTAAATTAAAAAAGATCTTGAAAGGTATTTATTTTAATATCGAGGATGAAGTCAAGATACCTGCGAAGTATTTGATCAGTAGAGTTCTTCGCTGACGGAGTAAAAAAGCTTGTCACACATTGACGAAATGTAGTGATTTATTGCCAATTTGGTTTATTGCCAATAAATTGTCATTAATCCGACTTGATCTAATTCGTCCCAAGCAATGGATTCCTGATATTTTCCTTTACAAAAAAACATTTCCTTCTAGATATACTGCTATACTACAATAAACTGGTTTTGGGCTGACATCAAATTATTGCTATCATCGAAAGTTGTAAATTTAATACCAATTCTATGATCTTCCATTTCCATTTCTAGCATATATTTCATTGCCGAATTTCTATCTTCTGCGAATCAATGGCTGAGTACTATCTAACAACTATAACTAAATCTCGTCGATGTTGAAATAATAAAACCGCAAAATGGATGAACAACCTAACCAAATTAATGTTAACTTTGAACAAATTCTATGAACTTTTCACCTTCTAGGCTGCATTAAAATAAGGATCGAAAATTGTCACGTGCAGAGGAACAAAAAGGGACAAGGAAGAGACGTAACAGCGAAATGGCTGGAGGAAAATGTAACCACACAGGAAATTCAATAAATTGCATAAAGAAAAGCGAAACGAAATGAAATGCAAAATACATGAACCTTTTTACCCTATTCAAAGTTCTAACAAATGACTATAAAAATATAGGAAAAGATGATAAATTACAAATGGTCCGGAGACTTTATCGTTAATTACAGAGCAATAGATAATTGGATTATAAATAACTTGTAATTTTTTTACTTCGTTAATTTATAGTTTTTGTCACTTCCCATTATTTTGTTCGGTTCAGACTCATCTTTTTCCTTTTAATAATTGTCATATGAAATATGCCAAATAGAAGTCAAAACAATAGTCAAAGAAGGATATGTACATATATCACATAAGTCTGATGTATGTATATATCCTCATAATTGTGTCTTAATCATTTCTTTTTTCCTTTGTATTAAACTTCTTTGAATGTAAATTTAAAAAGTTGTTTAGTTTTTACAGTGAAGCTACTGGATTTACGTTTACAACATAGGTGCATAACATACTACTTTTGAGATGCTTTAGAAACTTTATGATTTAATCTTTTGCTCATCGAAATTAGGAACAAAAAGCAAGAAATTATTTTATTGCTGCCGAATCCTATATCTACGGATCAGATGAATTGTTACATGCCCGCTTCTGAACATTGAATAGCAATATCATAAACCCGTAGCTCAGCACTTCGATGCATCGACAATCAGTAGACACGAAATTCCTCCTTGAGCCTGACCCGTATCCCCACCTTGTTAACTATTGCGACAACTTGTTGGACGAGTGCTTGTGGTCTAAGCGAACCATCCAAGGGATTAAAACCACGGTTGATTCGCCAATTGGGTCAACGTACACGTTTACCATATATTATCAAAATAAGAATACCTCAAAATATTCAAGTTTTTATACATGTGACTCATAAAATTATTCCTACTAAAACTACTCCTAGAAACATTTTATAAACACTATCGTGCATAAATATTTAAACATTTCCAAATTATGTATTGCTAATATATAGGATATATTGTAAATAAAACTCTTTAATCTAATTTTTGCCTCTGATCTTATTGATGAAAAAAATAGTTAATATTTATTAATATAAATAAAATGAAACATTAACAGTGGCTGAAAATTGAATTATAGCTAAATTAATTGAGATGTGTTTCCAACTATATTCTAGAAGTTTATATAGATTTTCCGAGGTGTTATTTGTTAGAAATAAATATGGATTTTTAATCAATTCAATAAAACTTCAATGTAACAAAACATTTGATCCGAGTTATAACAAGAAGTAAAGAATTAGCAAGTAGAGAAGCAATCTTCCATCATAATGTTGAAAATATAATAAAAATATCAATGTTTTGGTTACACCAAATATCTAAATATTTTTATATGGTAGCATATAGGGGTGCCCCAAGTTTCAATAACTAAATTTCACCAGCGTTCTATGAGCAGAAATAAGAAAAAATGTTATATAGACAGATTCGTAAACACTTTATTATTACGTTTTATTACAGTGAAAAAATTAATTTATGTTTTCATCTTAAAATGCCGTCTCCCGTTTCGAATACCAACTCGTAGGGAGGTTGAATTTTATTACTCTTCAATTTCATGTTTATCTTGCTTTAGTTCAGTAAATGCATCATTAATCCTTTCTACTTTTAGTTCTTGTCTTTTCTTCTGCGATTTGACTTTTATACTATACACAATTACTTTCACTGTTCCTCACTGATAAAAGTCTATTAATTTAAGATCTAGCGATCCAAACAACCTGGCGGCCCAAATAATGTGTCTTCCCCGACCAATCAATATTTTTGTTATAGCTTTTTCCAAAAGCATTAGCCGTCCTATGTTTATATGACGTTTTTTTTCTTATTTACATTCACAGAACACACTGATCAAGTTCAATTGTTTAAATTTGGGACACCTTGTATGTTATACAAAGTATTTTAAAATTTTATTAGCATTATAATCATATTAGCGTTATAACGCAACGCGATTATGGTGATTACATTGGTATTTGAAACGGATCTGAAAATGTATATAGAAGTTACAAGATATTTATTATGAGTAAATTATATATTTCGCAAAGATCACCAAAATATTTGAACAGTCAATTATTTGTTATATTAATAAGTCACAATATGTAATGAGACCATCTTTATCACTAACTTTATGTTTAAGGCTACTACTCACACTATATACTAATTTTACATAAAATATATGTTTGCAATGAATGCCTAATAACTTCTATATACTTTTTCGAACCAATTCCTCTTATTATTATAATCATGATGTGTGTTGTTAGTTCAAAAAGTTTCGTATAATGCACATAATATATTCATTAAAAAAATCTATGACGAGTGTCCGAATACTTTCGGGAGTCACTGTAAATAAAATTTCAAAAGGTTTTTTTAAATACAATTTGCGACAATCTACGTTGCGACACATCGACTTTACGGTGAACTAACGTATTGCTTTTGTATCTCGTTAGTAAGATTGATCTTTCGAGAATGTTTCATTAGTTACTCAGCACGTGCGTGCAAATGTCATATAAGATCCGAACGATTATCAAATCGACCGTTTTTGGAGAGTTTTAAAACCTAAAATTACATGATGACCACAAACTGATGTTTGAATGTAAGCAAGAAAGTGCAAGAAAAGTAAGGTAAACGTATAGAAATAAGTACAATGGCTAATGAATTGAGCAATGTTGAGAGAATGTTAATCGAAATCAGAAACGCGACAGAATCGAGAAGAAAGCGAATATTTAAGAGATTGAAAAAATAATTGTTATAGTCAAAGTATTTATATATGTTGTATAAGTATTTATATTGAATGTATAGGATGTAAGGAAAATAAGTGTCGGAACCATCACAATGTGACCCTGCACTCTTGGTTTGTTGGAGATTAATATAATAAGCTGCAGCAAAATTAATTTCGATCTTGACCTAGAATTTCAAGATCAAAAAGTTACATTTTCTGTTTGCATCGTATTCTATTCATCACTATGACCAACTTTGCAAAAGGAACCATGAGTCATAAATTAATCGTACTCTTGAAAAATTATATTAAAGTTCTATTGGTTTTTGCGGTGACATTATTTACAATATATTTACATTTCGCAGTCAAATAAGAAATAAATAACGTGATATTAATGCAGAAACAGGCAATTCCTAAGCACATGAGGTAGCCAACCATAAATAGAATGAAGCAACTCACTTCATGATTTCACATTATTGTAAATATATACGATATTATAAAACAAGAGTTGCACGGCCTCGAAAAGGACACGACATGAAGTTATTAGTTTCTTTGCGCGTGGATACGTAGAGTTTTTTAATTCCAAGTTTTTTTTAAATAATCACATTTCTCTATGCGTTGGTTAATGTATCTCGTTTGGAATAAGCAACTTAGTACTTTTTAATATGAAATAATGAGATACAATGACCAATCCATAGAGAAATATGACTAACTATTATAATTGTTACAACTATCATGATTATATTGATAAAAATTTAAACGATCCTAAAAATGCAAAAGTTGCAAGATATTTTAGTACAAGTGTATATTTTGCAAAGGTCACAAAAGTATTTAAAAATACAATCATCCACAGTATTACTAAATCTCGGTATTCAATGGGACTATCCTTAACACTCATATGGTTATGGCGAACTATTCATACACATGGTATACTAATTTTTTACTAAGTGTTAATTTACAGCAAACTTACAGATTAGAAGTGCTAAGTAAATCGAAATTGCATTGACTTGGAAGATTGGACCATTAGAATATTGTATACCCTATTATTTAGATCTCTAAATGGATATAGGATACATATCCAACAATCCAGCATCTGCATGACTTCATACAATGATCAATTTGTAAGAAAGGTGTCTCATCACTGATTTTGATGGGACTTCCTTTAATTTCCTTGTTCATACGTATAATCAGTGGGAAAAATAGAAGATATAGACGGTCGGATCTCAGTGACCTTGAAAAAAACAAATACATCTTAAAAATGGAAATAAAGAAAAATAATTTTAGGTATAATACTTAATAGTGTTTATAAAAACATACTGTACTTTTAATTGGATTGCTTATTAAGGCATACGTATTTGGTTTTGAAGATATTATTTCAATTAGAACAACAAATAGATCGATGATATTTAAAACCACTTTAACACTCAGTAAGTGATATTAACAGATTGTTACTAATCCTAACTACTTACTACTCCTACATATTGTTAACTACATTGTACTTCTCCATATCTGTATCATAATTTCTCCCCTTTTTCTTTCGCGGTATATCTCTCCACGCTGCAGTTTCATATTTTTTTTAAGGAATCCGATATTCTCCGATTTACTCTTATTGTTCTCCAACATCTAACTTTTTGCGATAATAATTTAGAAGCCAAAGTTACACTGTTATAAAAATTATCTGCATACACATGATGCCATTCGTTCCGATATTGATCCATTTGATTTATAATGGTACTCTCCAAAATAATACTCTTTTCACAATAAAGGAAAGAATGTGAATATATCGTGTTTTCGATTCACCAATGATTCTATTGAAAATGCCATATTTTATAGTTTTGCTCGGATTGTAAACTCGGAATCGAAGTCTTCCTCTCTATGGGATTATGCCTTCATCAAGTGATAGATATGATTTTAAATTTATTACAAAATAATCTATAATTTCCTGTACTTTTATTAGCCTGTTGTCATTTGGACGGATAACTGTGTTATTAAAGAAACGGAGGAAAATACAAATTTGTAAAAACCGACGTCTACTCATAATATTGCCAAAAACTGGAGTTTATATAAGTGAATTTGTGGACCAATCTTATTTTTTCTAATTTTTATAATTATTACGAGGACAAATACTTTCTTTATTTCCGGAACTGTAACATCGATTCATTTAGATCTATGTGCAGAATTTTTATATCTGTGGCTATTTGCATTACGATAATGACTTATTTCGAGGACAATTCTTTCAAATAAATTATCTCCAACGAATAAAGACGTGACATCTGTAACAATTTGAGGATTATCTGGAAAGATTTTCACTCCAGCGACACCTTCGAATTATTCGTTATGTTTTTCTGGATCAAGTTCCGATCAATCCGCATTATTCTCTCCTATTTCTGTTTCTCCTTCATTTGATAGTAACAATGAAAGCACGTGTAACACATGCACTTTTCGTCGTACAGGCCCAATATCAGAGTCTTCACTGTTATATTCATCATCAGCAATTTCTGATAAAATCTTCACAATATCATCTCCTTCGAAAGAAATTCTTCCTCCATTTAAGGATTTTTAGGAAAACATAAAAAGTAAAATTTTTACTATTCAAACACAGGAAACCACAGGCTGTTGAGAAACACATACGATAGTTGCGAAGTCCAAGGAAAGACTAACAAATTTTACTCTCGCCCTGTCGATGCATAGTCATTTTATCAACCATAAAGAAATATCTTTTATCATGTTATAAACAGAGTTATTACGGTCTGAAGTAAAATCCATCCGTCGAATCCGTACTTTATCTCTCTAGCGTATACATAAGTCTTGGTATCCATCATCGCGACATATAACAGAAAGTTAAATCCATAAACAATTTTTTCAATTCGTGAGATACCTAACACAGCCTTTTTTTAAAGAAATTGAACCATTTATAATATCTTATAAATCTATTTTGAGACAAATATACGAAGATATCTGATGACGTGTTTCCGCATCATCCGTACCCAAGTATAGAATTTGAATAATGCATTTATACTATGATGTATCATCCATCGTCAATGTGTTAACAAATTAAATTATAATTTAAGGATTTTACAATTCTATAATCCATGATGTTACCCTGCTATGTATTTCTGTCTCGCTTGTTTTTCCTCCTTTTAGCAATAAACTATTTTCTTTCTTCCTTGATGATGACATTAAACCATTTTGAATTTGATAGCAAAAATGGCTTTAATTTACTGTAAATTGAATGCCGACATGTGTATATAGTTTCATTGAAATGTTGATTTCAAAAAGAAAGGTACAAATTCTACAACCTCTGCCTCAAGTCCGTTTTAAAGAAGGGTATAAATGTTGATCTAGATTTGATAAAATTGCAATCAGCAACTCCATCGTATAATGAAGAACTGCAGGTATCAAGAAATACATGGAAAGGTACAAATTACCTTATTCCCATCTTTATCTTGAGTTATATAGGTTTTACTCTTTTAGCAACAACATGCACACGTAATGTGTAAGTGCCGATCGATAATCTCCTTGATGTGACACACATCAGTTAATATAATACTATTGTCGGGGGCACACATATACGCAACATAACTCACAATATATGTTAATATGCAGGGTGGTTGGTAACTGGTGGTACAAGCGAAAAGGGGTGATTCTACGCAAAAAAAGACGTCAAAAATATGGAATAAAATTTTTCGTTTCTTTTTTCCCAGCAATTTTTGTAATAATAAACTTTATGATTACTTCATATTATTTCATTATGTATTCCTAATTTTCCGTTACGGCAAAAACAAACTTAAACTGCGATAATATCCACTTTATAACGAGACGTGATAAAGTGTACGTGTACCGAGCGAAAGTTCAAAGTCGATTTTCCCGACAACAAAGCCTCAAACGAAAAATTTTTGTTTATATTTTCGACTTCTTTTTTCGCGTAGAATCACCCCCTTTCCGCTTGTACCACCAGTTGCCAATCACCCTGTATATAAAAATATATTAATTAATAAATAATAACTATACTCATATAATTAAACTATACTAGATCTTGCAATAACGTTGCCGGTTGCGGATTTATTTACTTCTAACTAACGCTTTCTATATTACTCTTTTATTCCAGCTGGAGACTTGCACAATCTGTGGCGTCCTCTTCAAGACCGATATTTCCATAAGAATGACATATTTGCATTCACCATAGTAAACAATTTAAATTAAAAATATAATGGGTTTCTATAAGCCACTAACTTCTTAAAGTTTTCCTATCTCCTTCCTTTTTTAAAAAGGTTTCCTATTTTTGACAAAATTACCACTAGTCTTTTTATATTTCCTATTGTTTATATATCTACAAGGCAATTAAAAAATCCCATTAAAATCAGTGATAAGTCACTTTTCCTGTAAATTGCTACTGTTATCGATGTGAACTTTATTTTTCGTTATCTCCTTTCAAATCGCTCTATTTAAAAAAAAATGTTTTACATAAAGAGATTTAAAGAATTAAAGGACAGTTTTCTTCAAATCAATCCAAGAATGAGCTTTAGCCTTTTCATGTGGATTAAAATTACGATATGTTGTATTAACTATGTTGTAAAATTTGAAAAAAGAATTGTTTTACCATTTTAGTAGATTTTCGATATAATTTTTTAGCTAATTAATATTTACACCTCGTGTGGTACATGTATCGTTGTAACAATTATAAATCTTAACAATTTTTAGTTTTCGGCTCGTATGGGATCCACAGTGAAAGAGTTGATATTAGAGGTGTACAGATGGTCCCAAGTATCGGGATCCGAAACTTCGAGGCGAGCTAATAGAAATTCGAAAAGAATCAGCCCCGATCTATGTAAATTCATATTGCTCCGACTCCCAAAAGTTTTAGGATCCCAAGTAATGACTCGGGTACAAGCTTGAACGAACAGTCTAACTTTGGATCGACTCGGTAAGAGTCCAACTATTAAGAATAAATAGATAGGAATGCTTCTTGCATGCTAATTTAACACTATAAAACATTGAATTTTTTGGTGAATCTGTGAAATAGCTACGTCCTTTCCGGTTTTCATAATTTTTTAACATATTGAAAATCTCAAAATTTTGGACAATTTTTTCCTATACACGTAACTGTCGGTTGATCATAGTTTGGAAATATTCGCAAAAAACTATCAATACCACTAGAGTAAATTGTGCTTATAATTGTGCGTCCATAATGGCGTACGCGTTAGTATTGATTGTTGACCGCCCCTCTTTTTTTATATAGTTTATATAAACAAAGGTTGAGCCATAAAGACCTGTGCACAATTGCATATGTAAGATTGTAAGAAAAGTCTGCTATAATTTAATTAAAAATGAATATCATCAATCTGTTATGTTTGGATTTGGGTTACTTTTTTCAATCCAGCCGCCATAAGGCGATCAGTAACCCTAGCGCAAACAATAACAATTTTTCTAGTTCGTAAAATAATATCAATTATTTACCCCCTATTACTTTTATAATTAGTTTGTTATTATTTTATACAAGCGTTCCCGATTGCCACAAAGCGGACGGATTGAAAAACCTACCCTAAAACCAAACCTAATATAGTGATGATATTCATTTTTATTTGAGGTGTAACAAACATTTCTTACAGTCTCACATATGCAGTTGTACAGAAGACGTTAAACTAAATAAACAGAAGAGGTTCAACCAGTGTACCTTTAGTTGTTTATATTTTTCTCTTTTTTATTTTAACTTTGTTCTCTATGTAAAATTATTAAAGAATTTTGTAATTAATTTAAACATATTATCAAAATAAAAATATTCCTTCTTTCAAGTTTTGAATCTGGTGTTTATTCATCTAAGGTTATCATCACCATTTTTTATATATATTCTCTTAATAGTTTTATTTGGGACTATCAAACTAATTCCATCTGACCTTTGCCGAGTCGATGTGAATTTTGATCGGTTTCCACACCCCTCGAAAATGAGAAAGAGAAACATTGAACGAGTATGAAATAGTCAAGGAATGTACTTCAAATTCGTTCAGATATAATCATATTTAGTATCACATTCATCAAAAAACATAAGCAATTTCATTAATGTATATGATCTCATAATACTAAAATTAAAAGCATAAAAATTTTATTTTTTATAATCTGATGATTCAGTAGTAATTAACAATGAGATATCGTCGACCAGCAGTTAGAGATAGCGGTTAGATAGCAGTTAGAGATAGCGGTTGCTCTCTCCCAAGGAGCAGTTCTAAGAATTCATAGGGTAACTCTAACCCTATGCCTATTAAGATGAAAATACATCTATTAATTGAGAATTATTACATATTATATATACAATATATATATATACAGGGTGGTTGGTAA
Source organism: Bombus breviceps (assembly GCA_014825925.1). NCBI lineage: Eukaryota > Metazoa > Arthropoda > Insecta > Hymenoptera > Apidae > Bombus > Bombus breviceps. Next base: position 211,924 of record CM026188.1, on the reverse strand, counting down.
CTGATGGTACAAGCGGAAAGGAGGTGATTCTACGCGAAAAAAGAAGTCGAAAATATAGAACAAAAATTTTTCGTTTGAGGCTTTGTTTTCGAGAAAATCGACTTTGAATTTTCGCTCGGTACGCGTGCACTTTATCACGTCTCACTGTAGATCGTTGTCTCGATGGATATTATCGCAGTTTAAATTTGTTTTTGCCGTAACGGAAAATTAGGAATATATAATGAAATAATACGAAGTAATCATAAAGTAATCATAAAGAAAAAAAAAAGAAAAATTTTTATTCTATATTTTCGACTTCTTTTTTCGTGTAGAATCAGCCCCTTTCCGCTTGTACCACCAGTTACCAACCACCCTGTATATTACATATATTATTACGAATATGTATGAAATATATATAATACATATGCACATGTTACATATACATAATATATGCTATAGGTTACATATATATATATATATATATATATATATATATATATATATATATATATATCATATTATATACTATATGTTACATATATATTACATGTTATATAATATGTATATACATATTATATACTAAATATTACATATATATGTATGTGCGTGTATATATTTATATACCATCAATGTCCTACATAGGAACAATATCTACTTCTAATGACAAATTACATAATTGATATGAGATTATTACTGCAGCGGTATCCGCTTTCAAGTTAACTAGCAAAAGAATTAATCTGTATTTAGGAATAGTATCCTTTTATCTTTATAATGATGTTCAGAATAAAGTGTTATTTTCAAATAGAGTTCAAATATGATAATGAAAAGATAACATGTTGCTTCACTCTAATACATTTTCTAAAGCTTTAACGCTAAAATATCTTTGGAAACTATCCAAAAGATAGAAATTAAATTAAATTTTTATTTGTTTAGTTTTTCAATTCAATTTTTAATTCTTGTATGATTTGTCAATAAGTGAATATGTATATTTAGAATTTAGAATAAATAGCGGATTTAAATTGTTATCATTTAAATAAACCTATACTTTAAACCTTTGCACTCGGAGCCATCTTGGACGTTACCTACCAACAATTCGACGCCACTTTATTGCGAAAACGTGAACCTAAGAATCAATATATTATATAGTATAGCTTTGGAACCAAATATTGTAATGATATTTGATTTACATGAATTTGTAGACGTTGAGGATCATATTTTTTGCCACAAAATGAAAATTTTATTTCTTATAATTTTCTACAGTATAATAAATTTTGAAGCAATTCGTAGTATGCACTGCAGGTTGGTTTATACATGTTTCACAATAAGTTGTTTGGCGTCTTCCACCCGGTGTTTTCTTATCAGAACAAACAATGCAGTCCAGTTTTTTTCTCCTACGTTGGGAATATGTAATTTGTTGTTCAGTGTATTATCCGACAAAGATGTGAGTGGATATGTTCTTGATTCCCGAAAATTACCTCTCAATTGATTTATAAGACTTTTGACAAACTTGTAATGTATCATTGATTTTTTATTTTTTCTTCCTTCTGAGATAAATTACGAAACCACAAAATTATATTTACCAAAAGAATATTATTTTCCGATTTGCTGACTTATTAGTACAAGGATCTATCCGTAACGTTCGACGCTTCAATATGAACTGAGTTCAGCTTTGAAAATCTTTTTCTCCAGTTTTAGACTTGTTTACTTATATCTTCAAATTTCACTATACAGTGCCAGGTATACTTGTATACCAACCTTTCTTCTACAACTCATCCTTAACGCTCTTTTCAAGTGGAATAGAGAAGCGCTCGAACCGTCACGAATGCACTTCTCACGTTCTCTTCTGACGTAAAACCTACTGATATTTTTTTCATATATCTTGGCAATTGTACCATATTTTGATTTGCTTCCTTGTGCCATTTCATCAGAAAACTTCAGGGAAATATGCATTTCTCAGAAAGCTGCGGTGGAATGAGTTCATCTTCCGTAATCACTAATAAGCTTTGATATCCACTCAGAGAAGACATCCGAATGGTATATGAGACTTACAATGTCCCCTTTGAAAAGACATCCGAGTGCAAAGGGTTAAAAATTGAATTTCAAAATTTGTAATGCTTATATCATAAAAACGAAACTTCAGACCGCAAAATGGAATAAAAATCAAGGCTTAGTTTTTCTCATAGTCCTTAATGTTTATAAATTGTTGAGGATACTCCATTAAAAATGTAATGAAATTTGTTGCACATTTATATCAATTTGTAATATCATTTTAAATTCATCTTTGAAATAAGTTTCATATGTTACATAATGCCACATATATTTTTATACTATGAACTATAATACTAGATCAAATACAATAATGTCTTACATGTACAGTTGACGATTCCGTAGGGGATATAGAAAGTGAATGTTCTGAAGCATTTGAGTGATCTGCTTGTGACTGTTCTGATTGCTGCTCTGATAATTGCTGCTGTGATTGTATCTGTTGAGATTGTGACAAATGCTTTGCATGAGATGTATTAATTCCATGCCTACGTTTCATATGCTTATTATAATTTGGCCAATTTGTAAAATGATGTTGACATTCTAAACAACTATATGGACGTTCGCCAGTATGCTGTCTTCTGTGTGTCTGAAAATAAATTTTAAAATGATATTACTTTTTGCTTTTTAAATAATACTGTATTAGTCATTTAATTAACTTACAGTCAATATTCCTTTAAATCGAAAACGTTTACCGCAAAATTCACATGTAAATGGCATTGCACCAGTATGTATTCTGTGATGTTCCCTTAAGGTACCTTTTTCTCTAAAAGTTCTTCCACATACAGCACATTGATGTGGTTTAGCACCTGTATGAACTGTCTCATGTTTTTTCAACTGTAGTGGTGTTTTGAAACTGCAAATAACATTAAATATGTAAACATAGTTATAAGTAAGTTATAAATTATATTTTTTTAATAAACATACGCTTTTGAACATTGACTGCAATTATATGGCTTATCTGCAGAATGAGTTAAAAAATGAGCTTCTAGATTTCCTTTCTGAATAAAGCTCTTGCCACACTGATCACATGTAAAATTTCTAACACCAGAATGGATACGTTTATGTGTGACTAAATTTGGTTTTGTTGAAAATCTGAAAAACTTCTTTTATTACTCGCATACTACTTGCACTTTATTTACATATCACCCAAGTGTAATGCTAAAATACATGAGCTACTAAAATTATAATCTTGAAGTTCAAGGCCAAATTTTTTTTTTGTTGTATTCTCACAAAAAGGATAATATGTATTACAATAAAAAATAATTTGATATTTATAACTTAATTAATTCTTAGACTGACAATATTTACAATATTATTATTTATATTTTGTCAGCTTACTTTTATTAAAGCAATTCAGAAGATGAAAATTTGGACAAGTTTATGTACATTCAAGAATTAAAATATAGAATAAAACAACTCCTTTCAAATATAAGCTTCAATCAACATCGAAACTTTGTGAAAAATTTCATTATGGTTATAAAAATCAAATTATAAGAATATTTACAGCATAATGGTTGCGACATAAAAGCATGTATATGGACAAATCCATAAAGAAATATTCCTAAGAATAATTATTTTATAAATTTGAAAGAGATATAAAAGCTGAAAAAATTAAATAAATATATTGTAAATATAATATTTAATTTCTAAAATAGTCACATCGGAAAAACTTATTTAATGCTAAAATAATATTTAAGATAATATCAGATTATGACACATGGCTATTTTGATATTTCTTCTTAAAATTTAGACTTGAATTCTAAAATTAAAGTCAATTTTACAATGTACTTCTTTAGCAAATCTTCATTAATTTGGACATGTTGATTAAGTCAATCATAATCTGTGTAATATTTTAGTGTAGCACATAGGAGATATTTTTAACAAAATAAAATATGAAATCATCAAATGACATATTTTAATCAGTACTTATAAATATTTACAATATAAACTATAGACATGTGCGTGCGCGCAGTCACATACAAAGAATATACATTATAAAGTAATATACAAATAAATAAATTTATATCAATAAACAAAAACAAAATTTATATATATATATATATATATATACATATGTATACATATATAAAGTTATACCTTTTGTCACACTGATCACATGGAAATCTATTTTTCATAGTATCTGGTAAATGACACCGACTATGAATATATAATGCACTTTGTTGTCTAAATGCTTTCCCACAGGTTTGGCATACATGAGGTCGTTCCTCACTATGAATTGCTTTATGAGAATCTAATACCTTTTTATGTACAAATGATTTTCCACAATCTTCACAACTTTATAACATATATTAAATAGTTTCATTAGAAGATTATGTATATTAAACAGTTTACACATAACTTAATAAACCTGAATTTTACCTGAATTTTGTCTTGTTTTTGTGTCGTTTAACATGAGTAAGAAAACCATAATATTTATCATAAACTTTACAACATAAAACACACATATATTTTGCTTGTTGATTGTGAATAGTTTCATGATGTTCTTCTAACTTTTCTAAACTAGGTAATTTATCATTACAATCGGTGCAAAGCCATGGATACCTATTTAAACTTTCTTCCCTTTTGCGTTTTAATATTTCTACTGTATGTGCTTCTATAATTTCTAAGTCTGTATCAGTACCTATATTTAAAAATTACAGCATAAATATAATTTTTCCAATATACTATCTGATATAACTAACATAACTTTTCAGTATAGATATACACAATTAGAACTTCACTTAAACATATATTAAAATATATATGATATTAATTACTATTTAGTAAAAATAATATATAAAAAATTCGGGACTTAAATATTAGTACATATTAAAGTAACAAAAAAACATCAGAGACTGACACCATATCTTCAATTATTCATTAGACCAATTTAAGAATTTTGCTGTATTTTCTTGGTGTAACCTTTTTACTATATACAGGAAATCAGCCTTTTCATCCGAATCACGCCTTCTATTTAACTGCTCATATAAAACACAAGGTATCAAAAGAATTCGTGGAAAGAGAAAGGAACCTTTCATTACCAAAATCTGATAGATTGTTGTTTTACAATACAGGATGATGAAACTCATTGGTGAAATGTATGAGGAAAATTTATACTTCAATATGCTTGGCATATAAAGAGTATTTATATTTCAAGCATGCCTTTTCGGAACATCGCTATTGTAACAATTACATTGAATAAACTTGCTGTTATTGTTATATATATAATTATACTATATATATATATATAATATAAATAAATATATCTGTATAAATATAGTATATATATATATATATTTATTTATTTATTTATTTATTTATAATTAGTACTCCAGTTTTTCGGAATATATATATATATATATATATATATATATATATATATTTCTTTTTGAAATAATTAAACTAATTGAAATGACAAGCAGTATACGAAATGCACAAAATAAGAGTAACGATATTACATGGAATAGTTACGATAATTACATATTGTTGGACATCGCTGAACTGAGGATAAATAAAAGCCGTTACTCATCTGAAAAAGATTAAAATATCTCAAAAAAGAGGGAAGTGGAATTTAATTTTTTTAAACAATTGATTTATTTACAAAAATTTTCACACAGATTTATAGGTCTTTAGAAAGGTCTGTTGTCCTCTTTTAAAAAATGCAGCAAAATTTTTAAGTTCAGCTAATGACAATTGTGCACAGCTTTTGCAAAATCTGCATGCGATAGTCACCGATGTTTCATTGTAAATAAATAAGGCTTTAATGGAGCCCTATAATTCAGCAATTCTTTAATTAAATAACTTAAATAATAAACTTCCTTATAAGTTGCGGAAGTACAGGGACCACCTGAATAACATGTACAAGCGGGCATGAAGTGATCTCTTATGAAAAAATAAGGAAAAAATATAGAACAAAATTTTTTCATATAACGTTTACGAAAAAAATGAGTAAAAATTGAATAATATTTGAAGATTAATTTCGTTAATTCCAGACTGGACAGAAGTAAATAGTCAAGAGGAAATTATTCAACATGTGAGAGTAAGTTGGAAATGTATAATAAAATTTCTTTAAAAAATGCTTTGTTTTTCAGAAAAATAAATTTGAAAATTTATCATACGCGTATATTCTTAATTAAATATATCCAAACTCTATTTTTTCGAAATAAATAAATAAATAAATGAAAAAATTTTATTCCGCATTTTTTACTTACTTTCGCATGTAGAATTATTTTTTTGTAACCAGTCGATAATTAATCAAATTCAAGCATACCTGACAAATTTTTAAACTCGATTTTTTCGAAAACTAACCGCAAACAAAAAAATTTTATTCTATACTTCCTTTTTACTGTTTTGCAACGAGTCACATCATATTCGCTTGTACATGTTATTTGGCCGATCTCTACATATATGATGAATTCTATCAGGATATCTACGACATTTACAATATTTGCGATTCTGTAAGAAGATATTGAGCATAGATGCTAGTAAAAGAAAACTGTGGCAAAAATTTTTGGGTAATCCTCTGTTTTTATATTTAATGCGATACGTTAAAGCCGAAAAGTCAGTTACATTATTATAGTAATGTTTTATAAAATTATTTTGACTTAATTATGTTTATTGATGATTCTTTAGTCAATTTAAATACTATTTATCATATAAATTATCAACTCTTTTTCCAATCCTTGTTCAATGATGTGAAGACACGCGATAAATTGAAATAAATAATATACATATACATATAAGCATTATATAACAGATAATAGAAATGCTATTATAAAATGATGTAAAACGTAATGTGGTAAATAATGTATGACATATATGTTTTCAGTATACTCCTAGTTATTCTGTTCCGTTCAATCGGCCACAACTCTATTGAGATGAAAACAATTAGCTACCATTCTTTTATATTCTTAATTCGTAATAAGATATTCCAATAAGTTCAGTTAAAGCGGGCACATTAGATATGTAAATGATGTAAACATTATAGATATATATGTACACTTTTTTAAATTAATGCTGGATAATTGATAATTATTTCATCGTGACTACTAATATTATGAGAAAATACTTTAAACAAAAGTTAATCAATACTCAGTTGGAAATAAATTACGGTAATAAAGAAAAGTTTATTCAATAAAAATTCAAATTTGACTAAGTAACATCGAAACGAATACACAATATCATACACAGTTGTCTTCCTCCAATTAAAAAAATCAGCCTAAAGTGTGATAAATTTTTTGTTGCATCAGTTTCCATATGTTTCCAATTCACCGTTTTGCTTGATTTCTTTTATAATCACCATATAACATATCAACTTCTTGGAATTAAAAAAATATTTCATTCCTTTAGTAGGTAGACATATTAAGATTCGTTTATATATATTTCCTTATTTTTTTATATTATTATATTTATTTATATTTCGTTTATATCAAACTGACAAGTTCAAAATGCACTTACTATAACAATACGAATATATATCATGAGTACGAGACTCAATTTATGACAAGTATTATCATTTATGTTCAGAAAGCTTACTGTGTATTTTCATATTTATATGTTTATATTTGATTTACGCATTAATAAGGAAATTTATTATACAGGGTAATAAGGTAATTTATTATACAGCAGTGCGATTCAACAAGAAAAAATAAGATGAAAATATAGAATAGAATTTTTTCATATAACGCTTCGTTTCCGAGAAGATTTAGTATAAATATTTGACAAGTATAACTAAACTTGGCTGATTCTAGACTGAACAAGAGTAAGAATTAAACTATAAATAAACCAAAAATGTACAAAAGACTCTTTCCTAACATGCGTTGTTTTTGAGAAAAATAAATTTGAAAATGTATCATGCGCCTATCAGACCAGTATTTAATTGAACATATTCAAACTTTATTTGCTTGAAAATAAGGCCTTAAACGTTTTTGATTTATCTTCGTACGTATAATAACCACCTGCTGATGTTTGATAAATTTCCAAAAAAATTTTTTCTACTCTCAACTTATCTTTTTGGAGCGAACTACCCTGTATCCACTAGAACTACTTACCAGTTGCTGATCACCATGTATTTTAAGTTGATTTTATTAAGAAATTATTGGGAAACAGCAACTGTTTATGATATCGTTGAATTTGTGTAAGTATCAATTTTGACACTGCATAAAAAGCAATATATGGTGTCATTTAAGAATGTCATGATGATATTAATGTTTTATTCAATACAACATTTTTTTGATATTATTATTGCAATTTTTTGCCAAATGAATATTAATTACTTTATTATTCTTTTTGTCAGATTAGCGGAAATGCTTGAAAAATCGTGCCAACCATTGCAGAGAAAAGATTGCATACTTTCGGATGAACCGACCATTTTTTACTTGATCATAAATCATAAGTCTGACATATAGGAATCGATTAGACAGAAGTCCATTACAAGACAAAAAAGTAAGTACTTTTAACATTTTTAAATCATTCTTTTTTAAGAATATTATTTGAAAATTTTATTTCAAGAAATTCTTATTTAATGAATATTATTTGAAATTACTTGAAAATCTCTATATATGACTTCTATGTAAAATATTTTTCTCATCATTATATTAAATACATCAAATAATATTTGCGATTATTTGTGTAGTTATGACTGAGCACAGATATTCATAATAAGAATAAATTATTTTTATATATTTATTTAATTTCAAAATAAATTATAAAAATTAAATTAATATTTCTAACGTTTTTTAACAGTACATTTATTAAAAATTATACTGTTTTATATATCAAGAAACAATACATGCAGGCCAATCAAATTATATATATAAAATTCGCAAAACGATTTTCGTTGTGTACTTTATGCTAATGTTATTCTGATATTCATCTCTTTAAATTATTTGCATCTATCAACAAAATAACAAACGATAGATTTAAGGTGGTTTCATAAGAAATCTAAAGATCGCATGTTGCCCAAACACCCTTTAATAATTGCAAAATTACGAGCTGGAGCTCGATCTTAATGAAAATACATATCCGTGGTGATGAATAACGTTTCCCAATAATCTTAAAAATGTATATATAAAGTTCGGGTTATTTTCACTTAAAGTATTGTTGTAAAGTTAAACGCCTAATAATATGTTATACCGTATGATGATTATGATTATACCGTACCATACATTAACACGAAATTAAATTAAAAAATTTATTTCTCTTTTTTGCATTAAATTCTGCATATCTGTATGGTATACGTAATAGTTTAGTACTGTATCAGTATTACCATTTGATTTAATGACTTCTATCCAAAGTATTTTTATAAAAATAGAAACCATTTCTATTATTTATTAATATCCATTTGCGAAACTTGTAGGGATAGTATAAATATTTTTGGTAAAAAATTCTACACCTCTAGATCGCTGGAGATCTGTGGAAAATATCCACAGAGAATTGTCCTTGACCTTGAATTTTAAAGTCAATTTTTTTTATTTGCATCGTATTCTATTCATTGCGAGAACTAAACTTATTAAAAGAACCATGGGTTACAACTCAACCATCCTTCTAAAAAATGATGTTAAAGTTGCACTTACACTTATATTGAGTGTTGAATTTACAATGTTTACATTTCGTCCCTTCTATTCACTGTTTTATCTGCAGTTTGTAAATCGAAAAAATTGAGTTGGAAGTTTATGAAGTTTAAATTGTTCTATAAAGTTAGGATTAAAAATACTTAAAAAAATATTTGTTACTTTCTAAGTAGAATTTTCATCATATACTCATGGATTTATATTCTTTATACGAATGAGACATATATACATGAACTGGTTAAGTACATTTTTTTGAAAAATGGAGTTACAACAGTTAAAATTTAGGATGACAGTTTTGCAATCAAATAGAAAGTAAATACCGTCATATTAATGGGGAAACAGGAAATATTCTTTAACACATGAAATACCTCGCTTTCAATAGAATGAAATACCTAACTTTATGATTTCAAATTATTACAAAATTACTTACTACATAAAGAAAGCTTCCAACAAGAATTCAATGGTGCCAAAGAAGCGATTTGATGTTACTAAATTTTTGCAGCTGGGGGCATGAGAGACTACTAAGACACTAAGTGGGCTTTACCAAAAATGTTTATACACCCTGCACATTATTCTACGACGTTATAGTTCACTTTCGTTTAATAATTGCGCAATTAAAGACATAAAACATATGTATCTATGTAATTCCAAAATTTTATATACAGAATCTATTGAAATATTACATGACGTAGTTTTTTCTACATTAAAATAGACAGATTTTCTTCATAATGCAAAAAAAATTGTGTTTATTTTAGTAACTATATTGCTTTTTCAAATGTGTGGTTTCTTCCTACAAATACTTCCATCTTAGTATGGTTTTCGATTGAAATTGCTTATCGTTAAGATGGAATCTATGCGAATGTTGTTCTGTATATAGTAATGAATTAGTTGTTCTATTCTTATTTGATTTATAATAAATACACAATATATCCATTTTATCTTCAGTTACATAATGGCACACTGTGTGCAACAATGGTTTAATTAGTAAGTAAAACAACAGCAAATAATATTTTTAATAATAAACAGAAAATGAATTCAACACAGCTGTTACACGTTACCTTTTTTTATATGGGTTTTAATTATGAATATTTGCAATATATAAACAATCATATATATAGGTATTGTTCTGGTATTTGTCTAATTTCCATGAATATACAAACAACAATGAAATAATTTGATTGATTGAATTACATGCACAATTAAAAGTGCATTTTTAATACAAAGAATTCTATTCTTAAAATAGAATTTCATAACTTTATCTAATAAATGTAGCGCTACAAAATATTTTATTAATTTTTATAATTAATAAACTTGAACTCAATTATGTTGCAGACTATTGGTTTGTTTCAATAATCACCTTCATATAACATAATAATATTATACATACATCAATAATCATTTTATTATTATGTGAAAACCATAAACAATTTAAAAATATATTCCAGCTATTATATTGTAAAATAGTAAAAGCTTATCTTTTTTCATTTTAATCGTAAATCTCTCTCTTTTAACCAACTATGAGAAAAATGCTAAGAGCTAAAATGGTGTGAACATTCTGTGTATATATGTATATATTCAAAACTTTTTGGTAAACAATAAATAATTTAGAGATATTATATGTGTCAAATAGAAATTACACTTCTTTGGTCATTTTCACAGAATAAATCAAATATGTATAGTATTATGAACTGTTTTCTTAGAGACTACTGCAAAGATATTGACTTCACTTGTTTTTACTTCAGTGGATTACATGGATTAATCATTGATATGTGAATAAACTTTTCCAGAGTAACTATTACAGTGACTAGTATGGCAGAAGAGGTAGAGGACCTCTAATAAAACATAACTACTCAGTAATGAAACACACCTAAAGTGAGAGGCGTTTATCTTAAATGAAATGTGGTATTAATGTTTATTTATCAGAATAATTATTATCCTAATGGATTGTATTTATTTGAAGCATTCTTTTACATTCTCTATAAATAAAGTCTTATAGTGAAAAATAAAATTTGATTCTAAGTACAATGATAAGGAATTATTTTAACTATTTTGATTCCATTTACAAGCATGTTCTTCTATTTGTTCTGTAACTGAGAGAATTCTTTGAAAAACTGAATATGAATCAATCATGAATAAGGTTAGTCTTGTTTAAATCTTCCAGACAAGTAAACAAACAGTTCTGTTCAATTAACAGGATTATGTAAAGCACAAAGCTTTGTATAAACAATGAAGAAAATATGAAGTATATATGAATGGAAACAAATTAATAATAAAGGAAATATAAACGTAGGAATACATATAGTATATCTATCAATTACTTCATTAACTGTTCTTAAATGTTCAAAGCAGTATTTATGAAAAACCTACTAATTGTTTATAAGACCAAAGGCATCGGATATTTCGGATATTTAATAGAATGCTTCTCAATGTAAAATGTACTTTGCTTTCCTTTCCGTTCTTCACATAAAATTTTTCTTTAGATAAGCATTTTTTGTCAAAACTTTTTAATTATTAGAATTTATCAGTATGAAAGAAAATGTTTCAAGTAAATGTTATTCAGTTTAATAAAAACTATCCATAAAATGACAAGAAATTAATACTTTACTCTACTTAATATAAATAAGGGGATTCATTTTGTTTCACCAGTAGACATCCTAGAAAAATATATTACCATTATACCATTATCTACCACAATCTATTTAATTAAAAAAGATAATGTTTATATCTATAAGTTTTCATAAGCAGACGATGGTTTTTGAGTATATGTTTTAGATCTTTGTAACTTTGGTTATACTTGAATTGATATCAATATTTTTATTGAAATCATCAATATCTACTTTCATTCATCTTACTATAAGCTAATCTATTTATAAGATATTTTAAAGTCTTTATAGATAGTTTTTATATGTGTATATTACTTGCTATTATAATGATTATATTTACCTGTCATATAATTATCTGGAATTTTAATATTTGTTTTCATATCTATATTTTTATGTTCTTTTTTTAAATCAGCACTTATGTATACGTCTGGGTCCTCCATTTTTTGACTTTTTCGTTTTAATTTTTTTCTAGTTTGTTTAAGCGGTGTTTTTTTAAATTGAATTTTACATTTTTTTTGTTTCACATTATCTTGAGGTTCTTCATTTTCATATTTTTGATGGTTATCATTTTTATTTTCTTCAATAAAGTAATTACGTGAAGCATTAGATGTATCATGGATATAATTTGATAAATGACATTCAACAATGCCTTCGCCAATTTCTTCCTTTGGAAATGCAATAGTTTTATCAATATAATTTATATTTGATTCTAATGGTTGTGGCTCAACTTTAGGGTCTAGAAGTAATTGTCTTAAAGACACTTGTGCTTGATTGGTTTTCTCAAAAAATTCACTACACTGATTCAATAAAATACAACAATCTATACAAACTGTAAGTGGTAATCCATCATTAGTTAATACCTGTAAGCAGTATTTTAATTTAAATATTACTACAATATTCATATATATTCATAAATATAGACATTAATCTAATAATACTAAAACGTAATATCAGATTAAAATTCGAAAGAAATTATATTTCATTAGAACAAACAAAAAAATAGAAAGAATTATTAAATTTATTGCATTAAAAAGAATTATAAAAAAAAGGGAGCTATTTTACCTGAATTTGTAAACATTTAGCAATTTTAGCTTCTATGGCTAATTTTTGTCCTTCTGCTTCGTAAATTCCAATAAAATTCTCTTTGGTTTCGGCGCAGAGCCGGCAAAGTTCCGACTCTGTCATGATTCACAAACAAAATTCGAGACCAAGTTCCGCAATACAGTACATCGTCAAACAAACAATTAATGCAATCACATCATCTCACATTTATATTGTAATATGTGATAAATAGAAAATTGTGAACGCCAAAAAGGATAGTGGACATATTGTTTCTTTGCACAAGAAAAACAAGTTATTTTGTAATACACGTACAGAGTTCGTTAGTTTATTACAGTTATGGAAAATCATAACAGATTTTTATGAAATAATATAATCAGTGTATGTAATAGATTGTTCATTACATTATATATGAATGGAGGTACACAGTTGTTTCATTATATTCCTTGAAAAAAAGTACATTTGTATATATAAGCGTGTTTATAGCATTGCTAGGGATTTTAAGATCGTACCACACGTCTATATATAAAATTTCGATCACTGGTCAATCCTAATATTTTATCTTATAGATTTCTTTCGGATGGCTGTGAATGATACATATTTGTAACAACATTCTAAGCTTATTCTATGTATTTTTATATATTAATAAAATATATAACGTTTTTTTCACACTATGGCAACACATATGTAAATACATATAGGTATATATTAACCTTATTTTCTCCATGTAAAAAATATTTTTAATTCTTTTTATGCACCTATAATATATTCTATATGTCTATTAAAGATGTGCGAAATCACTAACAATGATTTATCACATCGATCGCGATTTTTATATTTTGAGTGAATTTACTCATTGTGATCGTAATTCACGACCTTGATTGAATTATTTTTTATGAAATACTGCAATATAGTTTTGCATAAAAATATCTATATATACTGTAAATTTAAAATGACGCCACATCTTCTTCATATAACGTAAATTTACTTTATTGAATATTAAAAATAGAAAATAATTTAATTTTCTTTCCTTCATCTTATTTCATTATTTTAATAAGAATTAATTCTTTGGTAAATGTACAGATAGAACTGAACTGCTTCGATTCTGATGCCTTTTTATACATTATATTTATATATTATACATTACTTATATTTTTAATATGTAGTGGGAAGCATGATTCTAAACAACTTTTTTTCTAAATATGTTACTGGCGATTGGTCTTCATTTTTAAGATATTTGCAAAAAAACTTGCTGCTACTACAGAAAATTGAGCGTCTGTGGTAGAGCATATGCATCTACATTAGTTGCCAGCAGCCGGATAAAATAACCCGATCGAAATCTTCTGTTTATGTATACAAACGAGAGTGGGCCGAGCTTGAATATTCGAGATGAAGGTTTGTTTACAACGCTTATATGCTGTAAAAATCTCTGTATAACTCGATTAAAAATGATTGTCATCAGTGTACATATTGAGTTTGGGTTTGGATAAATATGTTCAATCCAGCCACCGCGAGGCAGTCGGCCACGCTTACATGAAATGATAATAAATATTCTATTTCGAAAAATAATATTGATTACATATTCACTCATTAATTATGTTTATAATAAATTTCTTATTATTTCATACAAGCGGCGGCCGGACTGAAAAATCTATTTCAAAGACAAACCAATACAGTGATGATATTCATTTTTAATTGAGTTATAAAATATTTTTTGTAGCCTTGTATATGCAATTGTGTACGGGGCATTTAAACTCGCCCAACTCTCGTTTATAAACAGAAGATAAGCAGTTGGTGGCCGGCAACTAAATTGACGTATGCGCCGCTACAGATGCACAACTATAAACAGAATTCACTATAGTGGTACTGACTGTTTTTGTAAATATCTCGGAGAAAAATTTATCTTGAAGACAATTAATCTCAGGAAAACTTTTTTTTAAAGTACATGAAATGATCTCAGAAATCGATAGAAACAAATTCCACTACGACAGGATGAGAAAGCGAAAGGCATTGCATTTTATAACTAAGCAAAACTGATTATGTCTATACTTTAGCCAAGCGCCTGAATGAAAAAAAGCTTTTCATTTGAACATCAAAATATAAGCGAACATCAGAAAGCGTACAAGCTAGGAAGATAAACTGAGCTCATACATTTGTATTATACAAATTATACAAATTTAAGATTTCCCGTTTCGTAAGTTAACAAATTGATCGTGCAGAAGCTAACAAACGGATCAATTCGAAATCTGGCATATTATTCTGGTATGACTAGTACTTACTTATCACAGAGTCTTGATATTCTATAATAATTCTAACTAAAGTTATAAACGATTTAAAAAAAAAAACGGATTTATTAGCAATGACTTTCTATTGATACGTTTTATGTATGATTAATAGGTTGTAAGACAAAGCAAAATGTAAAAAGAGGTCGTATGTTGTACGTTTAACCGATATTTTGTTATGACAAGGTGGGGCAATTTATTTTAAAGTCGCATATTTTGTTCTAAGTATCGTTCCGAATCAAATTGTGCGAAACATTTCTACAATTTGTTCCCGAAATCACTTTTTTTAGACTTAATTCAATTGGATTAAAAGAATTTTGTGTCATTTTATATATCTGTTCTATTCTGTGACGTCTGCTCTCCCGTGTTTTTAAATAATATATGCTTCAGATAACTATTTGCAAGGAAAAGAAACAACGTCAGCTTCAACAGAGACATCTTGAAAACTGACGATTCGATAGTCGGGGTACAACTCAACAGTGTCGCTTTGTCGCACGACTTCGGTTAACTGTATGGATGAACACTGTCGCATTGTGAACCCATGTTTGTCATACGACGTTATACGAATATTATCTGCGATAATCAGATTTTTTAGATGTCTCTGTCAAAGTCGGCATTGCTTTTTTTTAGTGAATATAGTTTTGTGAAATATACATATATTATTAATCGACTGCAGATATTTATGCAAATTCATATTCATGTTTATCAAGACTTGTTCCACCTACTAAATATTACAACACGTATGCTTTACTTCGTATTTCTGATACATATTTTAATATTACACACATTCTGTCAATTTTTTCACTTCCAAATTTTGCATTAATGTATAAACATTCACAATTTAATTATTAAGAAATACACGGGAAAGAATATCATATAGTAGAACAGATGTACGACAGAATAAAATTCTGCGAATTTCATCACCTTTATTGTCAGCTACGAGACAATGATAATTTTATGATATTTTAATAAAATGACATTATGCAATAACCGACTTTTGACAAATAGAGTTTTTTAAAGTGTCACATGTATGGGCTGAAAAACAGTCTATTAAAGAAATTGCTGAATGAAGAATTAATGGATTAAGAATACATGACGTTTGACCGTATCATAAAGTTAATCCATCGTCCTCCCTAATATTTATCAGAGATGGTTAAGAGTAACCAATCCCAAGGAACACTCAATAGAGCACAAACGCGGTAAGAAGTTAATTTATAAAGGTATCCTATAATTAAAAAAATTTTTTAACAAATAATTGAACACAATTAGAACTTAATACATTAGTTTATATAAATAGATATGAAATAGTAAAAATTATAATAAGTTCATAAGATAAACTAAAATACGAAATAGAACAGTAGATTTTTAAATCATTAAAATAGGTTTGTTAGGTAGTTCTGAAATAACATAAACAAAAATTTTTATAATTGTATTGTATTAAATTTGATATGATTTCAAACAGGTATTCGGCTATCAGGTATCGATGACTCACCCTGTATATTCCTATGTATATACACAAATATGTGTATCCTGAATGAAAAAATAAAAATAAGGGATAAATGTATGATTTCAGTCAGAAAATGTTTTTTACTGCGTTTGGGACGCAGTGCGATGTTCTTGAGTGCCCGGGATCAGGTCAATATTTTTAGAATCAGTCATAAAACAGTCATTAAGCCACCACGTCCTGTGTGCGATGCAGCAAAATAAACTAGTTTTAGTTCCATCAGACTCGCATCTGTCGGTCGTACAACAATGCTGTTATTGACAGGATATCGAATAGTAATGGCTACTAGCTAGTTTTCAAGATATCTTTGTCTATAGCATTTACTAATTAATTAGATCCAAGTATATTAAATTTGGTATTACTTTGTAGTTTCTCTTTCATATACAAGGAAGACTTCAAGAAGAGATCTACAAATCTCTACAAAAATTGTATACTATAAAAATGAAACGTATCTTATAAAAAACGCTTCATTAAAAAATAAGAGTATGTGCAAATAGTTTTTGTAGCCGCTATCATCCTTTTTGTACTTAAGAAATTAATAAAATATGACTTCTACTACGGAAGTATACATTCTAGATATTGTGCGTGCGATGCGATAAAGGTTCGAAATTCAAACAATGTGATCGACAAATACAACAGTGTCGCATATTGCACGCATTGTAAATTTGAACGCGCTCATAGGACGTGCTTCGTTTGTTGATGTCGTGTTGGTCGGTGGAACCACTTGTACTATACAACATTCAGTTAAGACATATATAGGTTAAAAGTATGTACTTACATTGTAGTCTAATCAGTTCGTCAGTATAATATTACCGTGGTGTATCTTGGATCATTCTAATGTCTACAACGTACTTTTCATTTAAAGAGCAATAGAATTATAATGGGGAATTATATATCAACTTTCAAGCGATTCTCACACAGAAAACAGTTTTATCTTCGTATTTATCATCTGATAATTTGACTTGTCAACAAAATTTCTAAATTCCGCAGAAATGTTCAATTTTGTAAAATTTTGAGGAAGAAAACCATCTTCGCTTTTTCTTTCCGCTTGCTAGCATCTAAGAGTAAGCCTAGCAAGGTGAAAGTAGAGATTTCGCCCTCCAAAATGATCCTAGATATGTTATTGTACGATTTTTTTTTTTCAATGAAATTGTAATAGTTCAAAAATTTATAATTTTTCGATTGAAATTTGTGATTCACTGATTCGTTTTAATTTTGTTGCTGACTGTAATATTACTTCACTTTCCAAAACGTTTTTTGTTCCTTTTAACAAATTATTAGAAAGAATAAATAATTCAAACAGTTTTCATCAATAACATTATCTATTTGTGTATATACATGTATGTATATGTTATGTATGTACGTTATGTTATGTTATGAATGTGCGGTTTTTTTCCGACGTTTCGTAAACATTCTGGTTTACATCATGACAGTTTAAAATTAAAAATTTTTATGTTTATATTTAATATTTTTTACTTGTGTATATCTTTATAATATAACACAATGATTTTCTCATTTAATGATTTTATTATTATATCTTTTAAATGTGGTAGCACATATAATAGATAATATATATAGTATAGATATGTTAAACTTACTGAATCAAAATTATTTCATGAATAACAACTTTATTTCTGCAAATTAAAGAAATATTTAAGTAATACATTAAATAATACATTCTACTTTATTCTTAAATAATTCCTCATATTCACAATCAAAGTCGCATTCGGTCAATCGGTATAGCATGCTTTTTGGGTTTTCAGGTCACCTACATTACCTCTTAAAATTATTTTCTAACGGTACCTGTAATGTTCGTTATTATGAAGATAAAGGTAGTTTGAAAATTGTAAATAAAAAGAAATGGAAGTCTTCCTTATTGATATCCGAATAAATATTTTGAAACTTAATAATTACATAATTATTAACTAATCTATAAACATTTGCAATAATAAATTTTTTAGCGAAATTTATTTATAGGGAAAGAAAGAATCATTAAGAAAAAAATATATCATTAATTTACAAAGGAAAACTCTACAAGTATGTTATCTAATAACAATTATATTGCTTAATAGCCAAACATTGAATATAAGAAGAATATTTAGGAAATGTTTATGTTCAAAATATTCTTATGTAACTTAATATTATACACACATATTTAATTCATCATGATTAAAAACTCTGTTATATAATATATATTTACAATTCGTTTTTGTTTGCATACCAAAAGATATACAATAAATGAAGTGTTTGTCAGCATGATTTTAATTATAAATCTTATGTCAAAGCATGTTTATCTGTATTAACTAGCATTTATACAATAATATTAGCAGTATTATAGTTTATGGGCATAAAAATTAATAAGAAATATTATTTATATTATGTTGTAAATATATAATATATTACAATTATATAAGTTAGACTATTGTTTGATTTGGTTATTACCAAAGATATGTATAATTTTATGTGTAATTATATTTAGCATTATTAATATTTATATTCGTAATTCTTATACAGCATGTATGTGAGTGTGCGTGATGTGGTAGGAGGGGGGACAAGAATATTTATACATTGTTCAAAATTAATTAATAGTTTACAATAATAGTAGTATTATTTGTTAATAAAATAACGATCATCTTATTAATATGTATTTTATACATCTATATTATACATCTTATTAATTGTATTTTATATTAAAGTACTTCATATATTGAATTAATATAATACTTCAATTAATAGATTTATAATATTAATAGATAATATAATCTATTGTTTTGGAATATGTACTTTATATACAGAAGAAAGTATAATATATTCCAAATCGTGTTAGCACTTCTCCAAAAATACTTGTGCAATCGCAAAAGTATTGACGCCATGTCCCCATTATATATATGTATTTATATATATAGGGGTGCTTCTGAAGAAAGCATCGCAGTTCTTCGGAGAACGTCTATAGGTAAGCATCGTTGACTTTTCATAGAAAGAAATCTTCAAAAAATATTTAGCTGATTAACTGATTGTAAATACTTTTATTTAAATACTTTACATAAAATACATAAATTTTGATTTATAAATAGTTTGCAGTCTTTATTATTGACAGTGTTTTTGATTATATGATTCAGTACATTAATAATCATTTCCATATTTCTATTTTTATTCAGAGATGCCGAAGTATATATGTAGAAAACATGTATGACTATAAGAATAATCTGATTTTAACAAAGCAATTCACATTAATAATAAAAATTATTAATTAATTGATTAAGTTTGATTAAATTTGTGCTGGTTTTATACTTTTGGTTTTATACTGTAAAATAAAAATGTTTATGAATATGAATTAGGTGATAATATTAATTTATCAAATTTATCATTAAATTATAAAATATAACATTTAGATAGAACTGACCTGTTTAAAGTAACATAATATTTTGTTTTATCTAACTTAACTAAACATTAAATATTCTTGCTGATACTAATATTTCTAAAGAATATTTTTGAAACTAATGATACTGATTTAAAGAGACCAATATTATCCTCACCTGTACCCTTTTTTAACATCATTAGTATTTTGATTGAAAAAGATTGGATATCTTTTTTAACATCATTGATGTTTTATAAAGCGGATTGTGTCTTTATTAATATGTTTTTATAGTTAGTAATAAATAAAGGAAATTGTATACATAGGCTTATATTAAAGTAATTAATCAAAATAATTTGTCATAATGGAAATTATAGAATTACATTAAAATAATATATACCATAATAGTGGTTCTAAGCATCTCATATCATTATATGAACGTAACATGAATGCATTATAAAATCTTATAAATTTTCCATAGTTAATTAAAAAATTAAAATATATTTTCTTTCCAATAAATTTTTGTAATGTTCATATGTTGATAAATTTATTTATTGGTGATACAAAATTATAATACAGTAATTAAATTATGATTATTATATTGTAATATTAAAACTGTCATTGAAAACTATTTATAATTCTGGTATCATCGGGAAAAATTCTTAAATAAGTTTAATCTTTTAATATGATATCCAAATTAATTTAATGTACCGTATATATAATGTATACGTAGCATAAAAGTATATGTGAAATTTATTAAAAATGCAAATGAATGCAATATATTAAGTAAGACGTTAAAATAAATTATACGATTTTGATACTTATGTGCTCATCTATAAAATTATTATTTATATCTTAAAATTTCAGCTATAAAAATGATGCGATTTGTTATACTTGGAATATTGATTGTTTTATCTACGGCTCAGTTTCAATCTACTAGAAGAATTTTAGAAGCACCAATCCCTGCGCTTTGTGCACAAAGTAAGTAATAGATTGTGATTTTTTATAAATGCTTTTTATTATATTTATTTTTCCTGTCAATATTAACAATAGTGAGTCTTACATTTTATATTTTTTCTGAATTTGTACTATTATAAATATCGTATTAATGATAGAATGATAAAAATCCAATTTTCGATAGTTAATACATGTATAAAATGATAGGAAGCAATTAATTTTTTATATTGCAATATATATATATATATATATATATATATACTACTACTTGCATGTCTACTTTTGATTAAAATTTATGTTTAAAGTTAACAATAAAAGAATGTTTACTTGTAATTATTTACCTCGCTTTTATGTTTTATAAAATTAATTATAATTTTATAGATATAATTCCTTTGATAAATATTTTTTCCTATTTGTAGATTTCGAATTCACGCAATTTTAGAAATTTATTACTTCTCATTTTTCACTTTTAATCTTTTCATATTTTTGTTTAATATACTGACACAGCAAATCATGTGCTAATCGAATTAAAAGCACTAGATATTGATATAGATATATATTATATATATTCTTTAAGATTTTTAGTAAAAGAAGAATGAAATTACACAAATTACAAAAACTTTATCAACCAGTACTATAATTTATACTTTTCAATATAGACATTCGTATTTATTTATTTGTAAATACAAAATAATATACTTTACGATATATTTGGAAAATTAAAAAACAAATTATACCAATTGATAATAAATAGAAACATGTCTTGCAATATAAGAATTTGTTCATAAAAATTGCTTATCTACAAAATATACATGTATTTTTAAATTTTTTAAATATAAAAACTAAGATGACTTTTCCATGCGTATAGAAGAAATATTAATAGCATTACAAATTTTTATTTGCAGAAATATACATATGATTTGTATATCTTGATTTCCTATTGAATTTTACCTAATTAATTTTATTTCTTATTGTCTTAGACTTTTCTGTCTATTGTATTGTCTCTGGAATGCATTCTCATTATACTACGTACAACCGAACTTTCTTTCTGTCATTTGAGAAAGTAGCTTGTATAATTAACATACCAATCCAACATTTAAGTCGTGACTGAAATACATATTTAAAATCGTGAGTGTCACTGGTGTAACTTTCTCTTCAAAGGAAACAATGAACAAGAATTGAACTTACGAATTTCAAAGTATTTGATTAGCTTGGTAAAAATATTTCATACATTATTAAAAGCCAATCATTTAGTATTATACAGATTTATTTCAATTATAAAATGTACGCGATGTGTCTCACATAACTGGGACAAACTATATCCTGGAAACGGTAAAAGGTAGAAAAGAATTTCATTAAGGAAAATTAAGCGGTTTCGGATGATGTATGATCTGAAATAGGTGCCCACTTTGAAAGTGGCCTCTATTTTTAATTAATTATTAAAATTAGTTAAATAATTAATTAGTCAAAATAGTTAGATCACCTTTATTTTTAATTAATTAATTTAAAAAATCACCTTTATTTTTAATTAATTAGTTAAAAGATCACCTTTATTTCTAATTAATTAGTTTAAAAATATGTTAACTTTAATTACAATGCAATGGATATATTTATGTTTATGTTTTCCTTGTCCTTCATTCGCTCAATTTGATAAAATTAAAATATTTACAAATATCTTTTAAAGTCAAGCATTTTCAGATACAACTATTTTAATACATTTGTGCAAAGAGTTAAGAAACACATTAATTAATATATGAAGAAATTTATAAATAAATTTACAAAAATAGGGGTGGTGTAAAAATGTTTGAAATGTTATTACTTCCAGGATGAATATACACACTAGTAGATCATGTATTATTTGGATCTATTTACTTTTACTCAATAAAATTGTTTTATATCTTCTACTGTCACAGAAGTAGGTATAGCCTGTCCCAGTTACGTGGGATAGCCATATATGTATGTACAGTAGATATGTTAATTTAGATGTGTGTACACACACAATTATCTTTTTGCTTTCTTGAAAATTAAAAATATTTTCGATATTTATCACGAAAACTACGTGTAGACGTAACGAAGAAACAATTTTCAAATTTTTATTTGCAAAAATAGCAATATTAATGTTATTCTTTTGAAATATAACTATATGTTCTTACTATACTTAGATTTTTACGTATTTCAACAAGTGTTCAGCAATGTACAAAATTCTTATGAAAGTAGTTTAATTACTATTTTATATTTATGGTATATAAGCATGTGTACAAGTTTTAAAGTAAAATACCAATTAACAATTGACTTTAGATACGTGTTCGATATTTCAATCAACTGAATTAAAAAATTATTTTTCTTAAAATGATAATTATTTTAAAAAATATAAAATATTATAAAGTAAATATTTATGGTAAATGTATTTACGTGAATTTTACAAAAACTGCAAATTGTTTTTCTGTATAAAAGCTGACGTGTAATGTTCTAAATTAGATTGTAATATTTTGATCACAAAAATGTAATATTTATTAGTAATTTTACATCAATACATATAAGAAATCCATTACATTATATGTTTTAGGGGTTATTCACGAACGTTTCAATGGCAAGGGTTATTACTATTCATGGGCTGATCCAAGAACAAATGGACAAGAACTTGATTGGTTAGCAGGTAGAAATTTCTGTAGGCAACGATGTATGGACCTTATTTCCCTGGAGACTTCTGCCGAAAATGAGTTTATTAAAAGTCGCATTGTGCAAAGTACTGAAATACTTAATATTTAATATATTTTTCGATAAAAGCAATAAAGTATGAGTAAAAAAAATATGATTTCTAGACAATGTGAAATATATTTGGACATCTGGTCGGCTTTGTGATTTCAAAGGATGCGATAGACCTGATCTTCAACCTCTTCATATTAATGGTTGGTTCTGGACTGCAGAATTACAGAAGCTTGCACCTGCTAATGATCGCGCTAATAATGATTGGTCCGAAAGTGGAGGGTAAATATAATTATTTATTTTCTTTAAAAGTTCATCAAATATTAATGGTTATATTAATAATTCCGCTTAGTGGTTAGTAATAGGTAAAAATCAGGAACATCAAAAGATTAAGGACATTTACTTTAAAAGATATTAAAAACAAAAATACGTAATCTTCATATGTATGTATTATTTAAGATATGCATTAATGCTTCGGTTTAAGGGATATGAAAATTATTGATTTTTCTCTGCCATTTAATATTTTTCGACACGTAGAATCCATAAATATAAGTCTTAACTTTAGGAATCTAGTAGTTCAAAAGTTATATGTAGGTAAAGTTGAATATTTTTGACGTATTTTACACGTTACTTTGACGCCGCGTTGTTTTTTATCTATGATTCGTCCAATAGAATCAATAGCTGTACGCAAATGCACATAAATGGCGACCATTTTGCGACAGGATTTTGAATCGTGAGTATTGGTTACCCTTATGTTACAATTATGTTTAGGATATTCTTTAGGTTATTTGACCAACGTGAGCCTAGGTTATGCTAATATAACTAATATTTAACAAAGTTCAGTTTAATGCTCATCTGTGCGAAGTGCGGAGTATGATCGACCATGGAGTACAGAAGACCAATCAAATGATAGGTAGAAGCAACATGGCGCTATAGTAACATGTGCAAGCAAAAAATGATGTTTTACATATGCATAATTTTTGAACCGATAAATTTCAAAAGTTAAGACTTGCATTTTTTTATTCTATGCGTCGAAGACTATTAAATGACAAGAAAAAGTCAATAATTTCCATGCCCCTTAAACCAAAGTTGAACCCGTTTTATATCTTACCGGTGCGACAGTGACTAATAAAGGAGACAGCAAAAAATACAGCAAAATAGAACTTTAAAATATTCAAGCAAAATAAATGGAATAGTTTTATAATAATATCGTGTTTTATTCTAATCAGAAAAATTTCATCGATATATTTAATAAAATTTTCATTAACAAAAAACTGGATAAAAAGCTTCATCGCTGCATCAGTAATTTCTCATTGATGTAAAAGCGAGACGGATTTTGAAAGAAAAGCTGGAATTTATAATGTGGTCTTTTCCAAGGAAATTTTATATAGAAAATCTTTAATACATTTTATTTTAATTCATTTTCTTTAGAGAAATACACTTGCTTTGGACCATATTACATATTATTTTGTATTTTCTATATCGAATATAGTGAAAAATAAATTTATTGGTCTTGTAAAAGAACAAATTATTTAAATAAATTATCATAATATATCAAATTAATAATTAATAAATAGCATGATTTATTTTAGTATTGGAAAACCACAACCTGATAATCGTGAAGCTATACAACAAGGAGGTGCACCAGAAAATTGTTTAGCAGTATTAAATCAGTTTTATAATGATGGAGTAAATTGGCACGATGTTGCTTGTCATCATAAGAAACCATGGGTGTGTGAAGATAATGATTCTTTACTGAGATATGTTCACTTCACCAATCCTAATATTCGTACTTAAAATATGTAAGGTATAATTTATAGTTTTATAATAAATTATATAATTATAATTATTCAATACCTTTTATATGAATTTCTACCTTTTTGTATCTGTTATAAGTTGAT
Source organism: Bombus breviceps (assembly GCA_014825925.1). NCBI lineage: Eukaryota > Metazoa > Arthropoda > Insecta > Hymenoptera > Apidae > Bombus > Bombus breviceps. The sequence goes on along the minus strand of CM026188.1, from coordinate 185,961 downwards.
TAATATATGTAAGTATTATATGTTCCTGTATATCAAAATTAATGGAATATTTCGTTTCTCATATATCTCAAGGAGAATATATATTATAATATAATTTAAAATAAGAAAAAGTACAATATACAGGATGTTAATTTTAAATTAATTATTTAAACTATTACTGTTATTAATAATGATAAAAAAAATAACTAAGCAGAATTTAAATGGTTTCAAGGCACACATTTAGTGGCGATAAAAAAATCTTATGAAATCATCTTGGCAGTTTTTCCAAAGTCACCTGTCATTTTTTTAAGTAAGAGAACATATTTTGTTGTGCATTGATCCATATGCTTTTTTATACTGTGCAAAAAAATATTGAGATAATTGTATCTAAATGTTATCAGTTTAAAGGATATTTTAACTCTAATTCTGTTTAAGCTTATAATATGAAAGATAAAGGAAGATGCAAAACAGTATTCCTGTGTTCATATCTTCCTTATCTATTATATGTAAGTTCAACAAAATTGAAGTTAAAATATCTTCGAAATTAATCAGTTTCAGACATAATTATCTTAATGCTTTTTTGTAAAAAATAAAAAAGCACATTGACAAAGCATTGGTGTATAAAAAAATATGTAGAACTACTTTAGAAAGGATCCATCTGGAAAAAGCTATCAAGATGATCTCCACAGGTCGTTTTTCTACCAGCACTAGATGCACACCTTGAAACCATTTAAATCTCTATAATTAGTTATTTTTTCTTATTTTTAATAGTAATGGAAATAATTTAAATGTTCAATTAAAAATTAATACCCTATATGAATAATATTTTGCTTAATATACAGAATAATGTAAAATATGTATGGCATTTCAATCTTGCTTGTTGCACTATTTTTTAAAACTATTCAATACATTTAATAACCTATTTGTTAAATTATTTTAGAAGCACAAATTGTAAATATATTTATAAATATAAAATTTATATACATGTACATATTACCTATTTATTAAAATAAAGAAATACAGTTGCCTTTTTTGTTCCATATATAAAGCGTTATGTATTTTATTCTTGTAAACTGCGGATTTTTATGTATTGACAGGAAATTTGAAACTCCAAATTTGTACAGAATACACACAATATGACAGAATATATAAAATATTCAAAGCACAGTGCTTTTCATATTATTTAGTACATAAAAGAATTGTCAATCAAGGTTTTATTTTCTTCATAATATTCTCAAAAATTATTTCCAGTTAATTTGTATAAAAATCTGTAGCCTATATATTATTATAAATTAAAAAGAATAATATATAGTATATTGCACAAACATTAAACATTTATTTCACAAACACGCACTCATAAACTTTTTTTATGAAAATACAAATTATTTGTAATTAATTAGGTTGGATGTATATTTATATCAAATTATTATTATAATATATTATATATTATTATAATATAAAGTATTATTCATATTTTATAAATCATTCACTTTTTACCTTCTATCATTATAATATGATAACCAAATTTTGTTTTGATTGGTGGATCTGTGTAGATCGGAGAACTAATAGAAGAGATTGGTAATGCAAATGCAGCTTCTTGAAAGGGCCCAACCATTGATCCTCTAGTCATCCATCCAAGGTCACCCTTTTTTAAAAATTTATTTTCAAAATTATTAATTGAACATGTCTTTTTTTATTTTCAGAAATAATATAAATATATATAAAGAATGTTCACACAGTTGTTAGCAGAATTTTTCTCATAAATGCTAAGTATATGAAAAAAATGAAAGAGCACAAATTTTTTACGTAAATATAAATTTTAGGTACACATATTTTTATATAATTTAAAAGTATATATCAAGACAAATCCACACATATGATAAAATGATTTTCTAGTTTACACATGATTACAAATCAGAAAAATACATTTTGTATTGTTTGTATTTGCTCCTATTTTTTATTGATAATACATTCAATGTGCTGCTATTGTGTTTTGTCTAAAATATATTTTTTTAAGCAGATAAAGCACATAATTACAGAATAGTTCTTTAAAGAAATTTTCTTAACAGTATACTTAATGACAAATAAATTGGAATGTGTGGACTTGTGAAGTGATTTTCCCAAATTCATTATTTCTGGATTTCATTTTGAAGAAAATTCTAAAAAAAAAAAAAAAAAAAAAAATGTATAATGCCAAGGATAGAACGATTTATACAGTAAATTTGTGGTAATGTATGCATTGATATTTTGAACAACACTGCTAACAGCCCCTAAATATAGTTCCACCACAGCGTGATTCTATATCTCTGGACCAGACAAATTTTTTTTTAAATTCAAGGTCTACTTTTCTGTTTGTAATGTATATCGAAAAGTATAGGTAATGATAGAAGTACGAGTATAATACTCATAATATTAATATAATGGATAATTTGCAGAGCAGGGGCTTTATCATTGATTTTAATGAGATTTATTTTAATTATTTTATTTACATATATATATATGTATATACATGATATGGGAAAAATAAAAAAATGAGTGATCCAATCTGGATGATCATACAAAAAATAAGAAATTTCAAAAAAGAGGAAAATGGGAGAAACCTTAAGTATTTAATAATGTTTTTAAAAACACATTGTACTTAAAGCTTGTATTAAAGAGCAATATGAGTAATGGTATAGAGCAATCATTAGTATTAAGAAATCAACAAAAGAATCTTCTATTTTATTTGGATCTCCAACGTGATTTATATATAAATTCTTCTCTTCTAATAGCAATGCATGGTAAAAGTAAGAATATGAGTGGTTTTCATTTTATATCAAGGTTGTCTTTCATTTTTCCTCTTTTTTAGGCATCTTTTTATTTTATCATTGGTTTTTTTTTATTTTTCCCATTGTTATTACATATAAGTGAAGTGATTAAAATGAATCCCATCAAAATCGGAGGTCTCTTTTCTGCAAGTACACTACTATAATACCTCTAAAGTTTATAATTTTTGTCATAAATAATGTTCAATAATGTTGAAGTAATTACTTCAAGAAAAACTGTACATTTTTTCTTTTCTATATCTGTGATCTGGAAAATGCTGTTACGAACAGAATAGAATTTAGTGAAAAAATTAAAAATAAGGAGAGGTCCATATTATTGTGCCCTTGAATATAAATTTTGCTTTAGGTTACAAGGTCTAGAAACAAAAGAGCTATAAGTAGATTCTATTGCTGTTTCTTGTAGACTTCAGCTAGAGCTACACAGCAAGGTTAACTTTTTGATAATGTCCTTTGCTGTAAATATATGAGCGTGCTCCCTATCATACTTCCTATTGTATTGCAACACTGTAAGAGTGAGGAGGATCTGGATCAGCATACACTATACCTATACTTACTTCAATATATTTTTCTATTACAACTTCATCCACTCGTTCCTCTATCAGTCAACTTCAACAAATAATCTTCCAGCAAATGACTAGAATGCATTATATTCATTGCAAGGATCAAAAGTCTCAAAGAAAACATGATTCGCAATTCAATCATTTCCATGGAAAAAAATGTAGGTGTTCTCAGTTCTTAAATTGACATTTTTGGTATGTGTTTACATTTTGCAATCAAATGCAGGAAAAATAGCATTTATTGTCACGTGTATATAATTCGGCAAATTCATCAGCATTTGATAGTCAAATATCAGAGTATGAAAGTTAAATAAATTCCCTCATATACCCATGAAATTGACATTCATATTAAAAAGATTTGAATAAAAAATTCTGTTTTTAGAAATGTCATTTGATCAAGTTTTTTGTAGATAAAGTATATTATATAATATTATAATATACAATAAAATTGTATAATATTATAATAGACCCTATATATAATTATTACAATAGAATATATAATGGTCAATTTTGTTTTTTTAACTGTATTTTTTAGTAAACTGAATACAATGCAATGAAAAAAATGTCAACTTTGGAATTCAAGGTCAAAGTCAATTTTGCAGCTACTTTTTTTGCTAATTTTTATAGATCCAGGGTTATATATATATATATACCTATGTAGAATGCTATGATACTCATAACAAATCATTTTCAAACATCTTGCACATGAACATTTTCCAATATTTTAATATCTAGAATTGATCAATTTAATATCAAACATATTTTATGACATCCTGTTTATTCTAGTAACATAATAAATGCAAAAAAAGGTAAGAAAGTAAGGAATTTCTTGCCTCTAAAATTGCAACTACTGAAAGATAGTTACAAATGAATTATCTTATATGTAAGATGCAATACATTATAATTATACATTATATGAACATATAATGAATTAAAGTTTCTCATTTAATACAATAAAGGTAGCAAATTACATTACCCCAGATCTTGCTTTGTCTTCACTATATGTAGCAGCAATTTCACTAAATTTTCCCCCTGCTTTCAACTTTTCCAATGCTTCCAGAATTTTTGATTGTTTTTCACAGAGTATGTGTCTAACCTGTAAAATCAAATAATTAAAAAAGAAGTAAAATGAAACAATGCATTTTATATATCTTTAATATGTATATTCAAAAATGGTTTTATAACTTGACACAAATATAAAATGCATACCTTCACAGCATTTCCTCCTTTCTTTTCTTCTTTGCCGCTATTACCATCTACAGCTTTAATTTTATTTGTTTTTGTAGTATTTCCACCTTTTTTTGGAGGCATAGTTAAATTTCTTATTTGGTTCAAGGTATGAAATATAATTTAACCTAATCACACACTATTAAACATCAATTAGTTAAACTGTAGTATCTAATTATGTAGTTTGTATAATGAAAATCAAATGTAAATGGAAAAAAATAAATTCATAAATGTAATTATAAAACTAATTTGTGCTTTTTTCATTAAATCTGAAATATGTTTTATAATATCGTTATTCTGATTTTTACAAAAAGTATAGCACAGGAAGTAATAAATTTTTACATTATATTTGGCAAGTTATTTTAATTTATAAAAATCATTCATAAAACATATATTATATTATGAAGCACATACATCTAATGACTTGTTATTATTAACCAAACTTAATGCAAGTATCATGACGTACATGTATACTTACATACGTGTAGCTTCGTTATTATCATTGCTTATATTTAGAGTGCTTGTAGAGAGTAGTTGTAGCCACGATCACCAGTATATAATCCTATAATAATATAAACTCAGATATAAACAGGTCTCAACTCGACAGTCGCTAGGAAAAATCGTCCAAAAATTTGGTCACAAAAAATCAACATGGAAGACAACAAAGTTCTCGCTCTCGCGAAACAGATAGAAATGAGGAGAATGTTTCTGTCTCTGTCTGAGACATTTATGACATATCACATATACACAGAATGTGAACCTTCTCGTCTTCTATGTCGATTTTTCATATTTTCTATGCTTTCGTTGTATGGGCGTCAAGACCTGTTTATATGATCGTGTTTTTAGCAGAGATGTATGGGAATATTTTCAGACCAGTGTTAGAAATGTTGAAAGATAGACATTGCGAATAAGGGCCTCTGGTGATCAATGTCTGCATTGTTCGCCAATTTCGTCTCCGGTACTCTTAATGAGAGAAACGACTATACAACAAAAGGAGAAATGTGTAATCTTGCGACTCTGGTTCATACTGGTGAATAGTGCAGGAGAAATATGTGCATGGCACGTAGCACTGGTAGAGCGAAATTACATATGTACATAGACATAAGTATTAGAACATCTATTGACTCCCAGGCTGCCACATCTTTGTGTAAAACATATATAATATATATATGTATATATATATTATATATAATATAATATATAATATATATAATAATATAATATAATAATATAATAATATAATATATAATATAATATATATAATATAATAATTTATATATATATATATATATATATATATATATATATATATATATATATATTAAGTTTTCGTAAAAATTTCCAATTTGCTTCTAAAATGAAATTTTCCAAATATTGGTATAATTTTCTATATTTTTAAAAATAACTTTTTGGTAGGGAGTTCTAATTGACTACTTTTCAAATTTTCGTTAAGAGATTTCGTATTTTTGTTTCATCTTGTACAATCTTTCTCTTGGTTTTTTTTTTTTTCATTTTTTCGCTGGATACGAAATGAGGAATGTCACCTTTTTTCAATACAATGTGAAATGTTCATCTTAATATAATTCTTCTAATTTTAACAAGATCAAAATTCATAGAATTAACAAATTTGTATCATTAATGAAAGTACGATGGATAAAAAACGTGGCTCGTTACGTGGTTACACAAATTAGTCGTTACGTCTTCGTATTCTTACACCTTACCTATAGTTAGGTAGTTTTTCTATTTTTACGGTTTTTGTAAATGAACATGTAAATCAAATACCAGACATCCATACATTTGGTCAGGAATATTATTCATTGTTCACCGATTTACTATTTAAAAATTGATTTAGGTTTTACTATAACGAAAACATTAACGTGATGAAAGTAAGTCTAATGTTAAATCTAAAACATCATTTCATTGGCCCATTATCGTTTGAAAAGAAAATTCTCTTTCCTTCCCTACAAAAAATATAGTAAATAATTAATTTTTTTCTTAATCAACTTACAATTAGTTTCATAATTGCGCGATTTTGTCATTCTTATACTTGTCTATCTCGGATACAAAAGTAGATATTAACTTATCTATAGAACCGTACAATTAAATAGATTCTTGTAGAACTCAATAGGTTCTTGCCTAAGCTACTGTGCAATCAAACAGGGCAGATCCCTAACTTTAAGCTTAGATACATAGCTTCTATGTTCTAAATTGCAATCGAACAATTTTATAAGTTCTTATATATGCTAACGTTCATTCTCTCATTTCGTCGCATGGAGCAGCGCTTGTACTGTGAAACAATTAGAATTACCGGCGTGAATACTCTCATTTCTTCTCTGCTATGGCGTGATATGGGTACGTTTATATAAACTAATTTCGACATTCATATACTGAAGTCTGAAAATTAAGTCGTGACTAGTTGTGAAAAATCAATATGGGAGACAAGAAGGTTCTCGTCCTGTGTATGTGTAACATACTATAAATATTTCAATAGAGATAACGATACTCTATTCATCTTTCATTTCATTATTTCATTATTCTTCGTTCGTTAAAATCTCTAGGAAGAAAATTCAGAAGATTCGTTATTCTCGGTTTGTTAGTTTCATGAAGAAGTCTTTGCTGCTAGTTTTGGAATACACTTCTGCGTTTAAATGTCTAGGAAATCTTTTCAATTCTCACGCACTCCGGCGATCAGAGCGGTTTTTCAACAGTTCCTACAAAATGTCAAATTTCCACGAATAAGCAGGTTTAATGTTCAACTACCATTTCTTGTGCAAAATGTCGCGCGGGGTTGTTTACTTCTATAGATACCATGGTTATTTTCTCTACGGCTTATACGAGGTAAGCTGCCGCTCAGATGTTTTTCAGATTGAGGATCACTGTGCGCCATGTTCCTTAGGCAGCCCTCTTTTCGTTCGCGTAAGAACGTTTGCTCGCACACAGGGATATTTTGGCTAATTTTTAATTATCAATAACTAAAAGATAAAGCCGAAAACGTAACATTTTGTTCTTGATTTTTATCTTAATTTCGCTTCAAGATTCACTCCTTAAATTTTTTTTACACCTTTAGCCAAACACTCTGTATCTAATTGTTATCGATAACAAAATATTTACAAAAATATTACTTCAAGTCCAACTACATATTTTAGTTGTAATAGGGGCTCAAAGTAATGTTTAGCATTAATTGGTTATTTTTAACTATAGTTAAAAATAGGCATGATTTAAATAAATAAAACATAGAAATTGTGGAAGTCGACCATCTTGATGGAAATTCTCAAAAATGCTTATACTGCCAACTTTTTCATTGCTGTTATTGTTGTTTTCATAAATATGATAATTCCTTTTATTGATTTACATTTAATGTCTGAACTATATTTTGAGAGGGATTTACTGCTTAAATAGCTTTATCTAAATTCAAATAAATAAAAGATTAATCTATCAAAAGATTAATCTAGCAATAATTTAATAATGATAATATTCAATAAACAAAAGATAATGTTTTATACCACAGAAATATTTAAGCGTATTTAAGTTTTAGAATTTTCAGAATAAAACTGACACACTTTCATATTAGCGACATCTCGAATAAATTCTTTAATATTTAATTTCCTAATTTACCAGTTTCTCTTGTGCTATATTTTTAATAAGTTTTAATCTGAAAAATGTCCACAAGTGAAATTAGTGATCATCGGGATTGAGTTAGTAACTTTGGCTTTTGAAAAAGAATGTTCTAAAATATTAGAAGAAAGAAAAAAAGAACGTTGACCTCGTCGGCATTGCGCAAAACAGGATTCAGCAGCGAAAATGAACGAAGGTCGATCAGATGTCCTTTTACAAAAATTTAGTTCTTTGATAGAGAAAGCTGATACTTTTTGTAGACCACCTTACCTGCAGAACTGAAATTGCTAATTACTTTTCAGTATCTCGCTACAGGAACTTGTTTTCCTACTTTAAATGCTTTTTATAGAGTAGTAATTTGTACCATAGCATTGATGGTTTCTGAAGTTCGCAAAATAATTTATGGAATTTTGGATGAATTCACTGGGATGAGTATATTAAAAAAATCATTTATATGCATATGTATATGTAGAATCTGGGTATTAAGAAATGCATTTATGTATTATGCAATATAATATATATATATATATATATATATAATATATATATTATATATATATGTCGGAAGAACATTGGAATTTGAAGCGCATGGTGATTCTTCGTTTGACTTATCCATCATTCACAAGCAGAAATTAGATTTTAACGTATATACAGGACTTATACTATGTTTAACTAATACTAAATTTACGAATATTAAATTAACGAATAACGACATTACAAACAATAAATTTGGTGAACGCTATTAACAATATTTATTGGATTCAAACGAATCCACGGTCAGCGGGATAACTCGTTACTAAGTTAAAAAGGTTTTTAGACACAAATACGTTTTTAGACGCTCGATATAACTGCTCGATGTAACACTTTTCAAGGCGATCACACGAATGCCGGATCGATGGAAATCTTTCTCGCTGTACGATTGCATTTTGTTTTCTTATGCACGATAGAAGCGTCGAGAAAGTTCCAAGCGCCGTTGCTAGGCAATCTCTGCCTGGAGTTTGATCATTAATACAACGTGTGTCCCATTATATTGACACCTCCGAGGCAAAATAATACGTGGCTAGGCCCGTTCTTGAGGCCGTATGCCACCACAACCACACTTCTAAGGAAGACCATACAACCATTCCACACCTCCGTCAGGCAAACGTCCATCCCGTGACCGTGGCTACGTTCGGCGACCAGTTGTCGTCTCGAGCCCAATCTCGCTATCACAAATCTCGAACAATTACAATCGGACTGGCTGACTACAATTGTTTAATTACAGCTATGATAGAAACTAGATTACAATGTTGCGGGATTTTCCCAAAATTCCAATGGTTCCGGTGTTCTTTCATCTCCGACACGGCCATTCTGACTGTCACACGTCCTCGGGTGTAACTAAAATATCGGGTTTTTCTAACATTAGACTCGATACAACTAACATTATCTGCAGTTTAACTAAATTTCCGAATAGCCCAAGGGTCCAGTTCAACAACAAAATTTTGTTCGGAGACTTGACAACAAAAGGAAATAAAAGAGAATGAAAATTGATAACGTTATAATTAGTACTCAAAATGCCAGTTGTATCCTGCGGGTTATCAGTCAGATCGTAACAGCATGGTGGACCATCCTCGATTTCGTACCCACGTGAATCTCATTTTTTTTTTTTTTTTTTTCTAGATCATACACGCACATAGAGTTTCGTTCCACGTTCTCGCCGAGCTTTACAATACCGTCGCCCCAAGATGCATGTGAATCACATCACACGTTCTCGCCGAGCTTTAACACAATATAGTCCCAAGATGCATGTGAATTACATCACACGTTCTCGCCGAGCTTTAACACAATATAGCCCCAAGATGCATGTGAATTATATCACACGTTCTCGCCGAGCTCTAACACAATATCGCCCCAAGATGCGTGTGAACTACACTCCGCCAGGTGTTATAGCTATAGTGCTACTGATCTTCGGAGATCGGGCTACTCATATCGTCGTGGCCACTGTTGTCGTCATCACTACCAACATCCAACTCAGCAGTGATACAACTATCTGGCATTTTTCTCAATCTATCATGACTGTATTTATACGACCGTTTGCCGTCTAATGTCTTTAAGATATACCTGTCTCCTTCCAAAATTTCTGCTATTACGAACGGACCTCTAAATTTTGGGTCTAATTTTGTTTGATTTCTTTCCTCATTTTTGCGTAATACAAAATCACCGAGGCTAAATCTAACAATTTTAGCTTTAGTTTTATCAAATCTGTCTTTATCGTATTTGGCATTGGATTCTATGTGTTTTATCGCCTGTCGTCTTATACTGGAGATGTCTATTTCTTTTTCTTCGATGTTATCGGGTAGCAATAAGTCATATGGTCTCGCTGTCCGTCCGATTAGTAGTTCCAAAGGGCTCGAATTAGTCACGCGGTTGGTGGTGCAATTCAAAGCCAATTGTATTTCCCCGATCGCGTCTTGCCATGGCCGCCCGGTCGACTCTACTGTTGTAAACATATTCTTCAAAGTACCCATAACACGCTCTACTTGCCCGTTAGCTCTACTCGCACCGGTCGCAATCAAATGGACTTTAATTTGTTTACTTCTGCAGAACTCTTGAAATTCTTTACCCGTGAAACATCTTCCCTGATCTGTTATTACCCGGCAGGGACTGCCGAATAAAAATATAGCAGACATGAGTGCGTTGATGGTATTAAGGGAGTCTATTTTACGGGTATGATGCAGGTATACGAATTTCGTGAAGGCATCGACCAAAACAATGACGTATTCTTTAGAATCGTTCCTACCGCATAGCTTCCCCGTAATATCCATGTGCACTGTGTGCCAAGGTATGCTAGTCTTGGGTATAGGATGCAGTTCAGCTTGTGTTTTACCTGAACTTGCCTTCGAAACTCGACAAGCATGACAGTTCTCTACGAATTTGCGAACATACTTCGCCATCCCTTCGAACTAGTAATACTCGTACAGTTTCTCGAGCGTTTTATCCCAACCCAAGTGCATAATTGACTGATGCACATGACTAATAACAGACTATCTAAAGCCTCTCGAGACGATGGGCAAGCAGAGAGTCCTACCTTTTCTTTGTATTTTACGGTAGAGGGTACTAGACCGTAGTTCGTACGTATTCGCGACATCGTCCGCGAGCTCATCGTTTCGCAATTTATTGGCAATTTCTGAGATTTGGGGATCGCGACGTTGTTCCGCAACAGCCAATCTTCGGAGATTTCGGTCAGATTAATTTCTTTCTCTGCGATCTTGTTGATCGTACGCGGATCCAAGTCTACGGGGTTTCGCGAAAAGAAATCTACGTGTGCCATTCGTTTACCTTCCCGGTACATAATGTCAAAGGTAAAATTTTGTAAGTAAGCCCACCACCTGTAAACCCTGTCGTTTAAATTTATTTTATTACTAGACGCCTTCAAAGAATTACAATCTGTAACGACGAGAAATTCTCGCCCGTGTAGATAGTGACGGAAATGCTTGACGGCGTTTACAACTGCTAACGTCTCCAGTTCATAGAAATGGTACCTGGATTCCGCAGGGCTGGTCCTTTTACTGTAATATTCCACTACCCTATTCTTACCTTCGACCTTATGCATTAAAATGGTCCCATATCCTTCAGTACTAGCGTCAGTATGTAGTTCTATCGGATAATTGGGATCAAATATCATTAACATCGGCGCGTCGGTCAGAACGGAGATTACCTTTTGCCATATTTTTTCATGCCCATCCGTCCAGGTTATGTTTTTATTACCGGAAGTAAGCGCGTATAAGGGTCGCATAACCTGTGAAAATTTAGGACGAATTTTCGGAAGTAAGAGGCTAAGCCTATGAATTGCCTGAGCTGTGTGACGGTCGTCGAGGCCGGTAAGGAACTCAAGGCGTGTATCTTACCCGGGTTGGGACGGACTT
>CM026188.1:150797-168015 GCA_014825925.1 Bombus breviceps | reverse complement strand
GGGATGAATTATGGTTTATGATAAGGTTACGTGTGTAACAGTTGTTATTATTTGTTATTACTAATTTTGTTTGTCATCTGACCTTGATATAGCCTTTTCTTTGCACTGATTGTATTTATTTTAAGAATGAATAGAATATTCCATCGAGCGGTCAAATTGATCGCCCACGGTAGGCAAGGCAAAGTACAAATTTTTCTTGGAAAGGAAAAAGAAAACTAGAAATAAATACCGAAAAATATATTGTATGCATGTTTTAGGATTTTATAACGTTTAAATATAGTTAAATTTGAGTAGAAGTTTTGCAAGCGGTCTACAAGACCGCGTCGGTAGGTTTAGTATTAAACAACTCTTGATCATTCTAGACTTATTTTTGCAATAGGACTCCGTTGATTCCTATGCTATTCGTATTTGTGTGTACCTCCGTCGGCGATTCCAAATTATAAGGCACTAATATAGATCTACTTAGTTGACCTTCTAATTCATTGAATACGTTATTTTAATTCACGTTCTAGGGAAAGTTAGCTCCTTTGGCTAATAAGTCTGTCAACGGCCTGATTACAGACGCAACACTTCATGAATCGTGTAAAATAGCTGGCAACACTGATAAAATTTCCAATAACGCGAGTATCTTTCGGTACAGAGAATTGTTTAATACCTTATAACTTCACCTTCCCGGATTCTATACTCTGCTTGGATATTTCGAACACTAAACACTCAATCTTTTGCTTAAAAAATGTCATTTTCTTAAATTTATCATAAGCGCTATTTTCCTAAAGTTCCTAAAACTATCTAAAATCATGCCTATCATTTAAGTAGGTCATTGCTGTGTCATATTTCAGATTTCTCAGAGCTCCAACAAACTCCACTAATCAACCGAACCTGAATAGCGCGTTACAAGGCCCAAAGGACATACGTTTAAACTGATACAGCACATTAAGTGTAGCGGACGCGATATATCCCGTTATATCCCGCGATTTTGATTCTCTGTGCATCTCATAGTGTTCGGTATTTAAATCTAAACTTTTAAAATATTTGTATCCCGATAACCAACCTAACTGGTCACCTATTAGCGGTAATGGAATCTATTTTTGTATTCTTTTCCTGTTAATAATACAATAATCATCTAGACAAGTATTCTATCTATTCTCGACTATATCTAGTAAATAGATGCAGCTAGTTTAGTAAACGAGTCTGTACCTCCCGGAAGCTACAACCAGATTCGGGCCCCCAGATCCATCGGAGTTGAGGTACGCCCAACCAGCGCGCTTGGTTGCTGACCTTGCTACCTGAAGCAGTTCCGGCCTACAGGGGCCTTCCCTCGTCTAAGGTTAAACGGAGCAGTTGGGACACTGCTCGCCCACAGACGGCCATCGGAGAAGCCGAGGCAACCCCTTATCGGCCGTCTGGCCATCATTTGGCCTTCAACCACTACCCTCACGAGTCCAACCGAAATTGGCCGAGCGGAGGGATCGCCACTCCCTCCGGGCTTAACTCGATCTCCGTGGTTCCAACTTTAGTCATTGGTGGGACTATCAGTGTGGATAAACGGCCACGTCACTGTCAGTCGGAGTTCCTGCTTACCGTTACTCGACAGTTCCAGATGGGACTCACGTAAGCGAGGGCCCAAGGTACCCGGCCTCCATTCGACAATCCATTCGACCGTTTCTCGATCGTTCATCTTAATCTATTACATTTAGTTAGCTTCTCATAATGATACTCTGATAGAGACTGACCTGGCTTTCGGCGATAGTTGAGCGTATTTTTTGTCTGCAACATGACGCTGTCTTGTGATAGAAATTTTTCTTGGAGTATTTTCTTGGCCCCTAAGCCTCCAAAATGCATGATGTTTCATAACGATTTCGTCCTATAAATACAACTCTCCCTATTCCTCTATCTTGTGCACCCATTGTTCGATCATTAAATCGTTTTCGATCGGATTAAGGTTCGGCAACATCTGCAACTTATCGCGAAAGTGACGCTCCACCGATTCCATGACCATCGCCTCCTCCACATCAGAATGCGAAAATCGACTCATTACAATTTGATAACTTTTCCCGTTTGCCGATTTTCGAATCACCACTAGCAACATGTATCTTTTTGCAGAAAAGGCTACCTTTCAAATCGTCATTCATGTTAAATCCGTCAAAATTTCGACCACTGTCACCTCGAGAGTCGGTTACAGCTCAACTCTCGTGTATTGACGTCGTTCCTTATTAACGGCAACATGTCTGCAAATTGTAAATTCTTAGTCTCAGTTATTATTCAGTACACACTGTAACCATTCTGCTGTTGTATCCCACTTCTAAGAAAATGTAGTGTCTGTTTAACGCTGAATCTATGATTAATTAAAGTATATAACGAAAATAATATAAATTGTAAAAGAGTAACGATTGCTCTTAATGCACGTCCTATCCACACGGGTACAATTTCTCTACTCTCTACGAATATTACATCATCGGCAAGCCTCGCGGGTAGATATCCGGTAGATGTACCATGCACGTAACTACATAGAACATGATTATAAGAACATTCCAAGAAAATTGCATACTAGAGTCATTATTTTTATTTTATGTTATTATATTTTATTAGAGCTACTTAGTGTAAGAAACATACGTATAATAATAAAATATAAAATACAATGAAAATAAGAAAAAACATTAAACTGAATGTTGAAATAAGAATAATTATGTTTTAACATTTATGTTTAATAATTAAAATTAATTTAAGCTCCAGCGAAACATAAGTGGTAGCAATGTATATATTTATTAACTTAAATTCTTTTATAAATATGAAATTTACTAAAAAGAATAAGAATGTAATAAATACTCAATATTATTGTAGATTCACAATAAGAAATATGATTCCGACTTTTTATTTCTTCTTTCCAAGAGAATAAGTTTATATCCATTTTCATTGGAAGATGAAGGGCAAGTGCTTGCTTTTTTAATAAAATAGTGCATAATCATGTTTATGACAAATCGATATACAGAAGACTGTTCCCTCTGTATTTTTTTCTTCTTATTCAGCCGGTAATCGCTGATATTACTACATATTACGCAGGCATTAGTTTCTTTGTAATACGCTGTAGGTAATTACGTTCGATCGATAAACATTTCTGAAGATTGTTTTAGTACTTATAAGTTTTGCTTCTACTTTCAGAAAAATGTTTCTCAGTATGCAGTGATCGCTTGACTGTGATTTGTTGCAACATCTAGGAAGATATTTTCATATATATAGATACATAAAAGGTACCGTCTTTCGAATGCTAAAAGCTTTCAAAAATAGTTATAGCTTTTTGCACACACACAGACACACACATATGTACTACAAGTTATCTGTTATGTAATTTTTCAAATATTATTCAAATTGAATTTGTTATTTTAATACATAAGATATTGTGCAAAACGTAGTAGTTAGATGCTGCATTCTTGGAACATCTTCTAATTCGCTTTTTTCAAATACAAAATCTTATATAAACAAAATTTTATTTTATTTTTTATGGAGCACAATATTCTGCTCTAGCATACACTACCAGTTATAGGAACATATAAGATTTTTCCTTTTTATTTAATTTGTACTTTACAATTTGTTAGCTAGACATTTGGTAAATTTTTCTAACTTTATTGCTAAATAACATGTGGATGGCTATTCCCAGCGGGATAACATCTTCGAGTTTGTCTATTTTATTTCTTTAGTGATGTCAGTGACTTTTATATTGGTTTTACTCGTTTCAGTAGCCAGCTGGTTAGGATGTGTTACCATTCTTTCCTTATATTTTTTTGCATATCTGTTATTAAATAGGTTTTGGAGTTTGATATTTATTGATTCACACAAATTCAGTTTTTACGTTTTGTATTTCACCACTAAGTACAGCCATATGAACACACCGGATACACTCAGATAATTAACACGTGGCCGACGCCAAAGACAAAGGAGCGTCGTTAGAATTCGTACCAATCTAGCATATAGGAACTAGTGATCATACGAACCTAATATTTTCTTAACAGTATCTGCCGATTTCTTCCTTGACCGTTGGTATCTTTAGATCTTTCCGTATATCCTCGTGTCTGACACACCATGGGGCGTTGATTATTATTCTGAGTATTTTCAATTGTATCGAGCCTAGTTTATTTATATGGTTCATTGCTGCTGTTCTCCATAGTGGTATTCCGTACGTCCAAATTGGTTTTATTATCGTTTTGTAAATTTTTAGTTTATTTTCTATGCTGAGTTTAGAATTTCGACTAGTTAGCCAGTGCATCTGTCTTTTTTTGTTTATAATTGATTTAGTATGTTTCTTCCATGTAAATTGTGAGTCTAAGAAGAGTCCTAGATATTTAACTTGTTTTGTTTGTGTTATATGCGTGGCGTTCAATTGGACATTTGGTGGTTTTGTAGTGTAAATGTAATATGGTGCATTAACTGGGAATGTTTTTATTTGTTTATCTTCTAGTCATTTTTTTTATTTCTGTGATATGCTCTTGTAGTAATGTGAATGCCGTTTCTGCATTAGTGTACCTGACTAGTACAATCATGTCGCCCACGACTGGCCGTGTATAGTGTGTATAATATTGGTCCTAAGACGCTTCCTTGCGGTAACCTTGTTTTGATGTCTTTAACTTCAGAATATACGTCCTTTATTTCTACTCCAAAAGTTCTGTTGCTTAGGTATGATTTGAATAAGTGATGAATTTGTTCTGGGAAATGTTTTTTGCTTGCTTGTAAGAGGCTTTCATGGTTCACTTTATGAAATGCTTTCTCGATGTCCATGAAGAGACTGCACACTATTCTTTCTTTTCTATTGCTAGTAAAATTTCATTGACAACCCTGTGCATTTGCTCTATCGTACGGTGTTTCTGAATCCAAATTGGTGATCTGGTTTGTTTAGATGTTTTTTGTTTTCACGTGTTCTATGTTTTTGCCATTCTGCTCTCGCTTTCCCTTTTTTCTTTGATTTTGTCAAGAATGTCTGTTGGAATTATTTTTGTTTGCCTGTTGTTTGGTTCATAATTAGTAGTTGCCAATGCTGCTTCTTGTATAATTTCTGTTAATGTTGTTACTGTCTGTTGAATGTGTTCGAATGTTTTTAGTGGAATATTGCAGTTGATTTTGCTCTCAATTAGTTCTTTAAATGTTTCCCATTTGGTGGTTTTATTACAAAGCGACGCTTGATTGCTATAAAGTATTGATTTGCTTATGTATTCTATTATTATCGGTGTATGATCGGAGCTAAGCTTAAGGCTGGGTGTCATTTTTAATTTGTTTGCATTTAGTCCTTTTAGAACTGCAAAATCAAGTAAGCCAAGAATTTTGTTTAGATCTGTCGGCCAGTATGTTAGTCTTTCTGTGGATAATATGAGATTACTAATTGAGATTACTAGTTCTAATATATTTTTCTAGTATTCTACCTCGAGGTGTGTTAATTCTTGAGCCCCATAGCGTGTGCTTTGCATTGAAGTATCCCGCTGCGATTTATTTGTCACCTAAGGATTGAAAATACTGTTCCCATTTTTGTAATGTCATTTTGTGTCGCGGTGATGCATATACTGTAGACATCTGGAGGTAGTTGCTGTTAGTTTTTATTGTAACGTTGCTTGAACGTGTTTCTGACTAATTTGTCTATGTAAATGGTGTTTGATATAGTTGAGGTTGACTGATAGAAGAACTAGTGGATGAATTTGTAATAGAAAAATATATTGAAATAAATAAAGGTGTAAGTATAAGTATAGTGTATAGTGTATGCAGATCCACTTTTATAGTGTTACGATACAACAGAAACGATAGGGAACACGTTCATATATTTATAGCAAAGGACATTACTATAAGAGTTAACCTTGTAGCTCTATCTAAAGGCTACAAGAAACAGCAATAGAAATCCATTTGTGGCACCTTTGTTTCTAGACCTTGTAACCCAAAACATAATTTATATTCAAGAGCACAATAATATGGACCTCTTCTTATCTAGAATATTTTTTGTTTCACTAAATTCTATTCTCTGCGTAACAGCGGGTCCAGGTCACGGATATACAAAAGTAAAGATGTAGAGTTTTTCTTGAAGTAATTACTTGAACACTAATTATCACTGCGACCCCTCCATGTGCTTCTTCTGAGGGGTGTTTGGTACCATACAGTATTTTTGGTGTAATATGGTATTTTCATGTAACTTTTTGGTGTGAAATGTGTTTCTGAAACAAGTAATATGTCAATATTATTGTTATACAGAAATGTTTTAGTTTCGAGGACCCGTTGTTGTAGACCATTGGAGTTCTAAGCTGCTATTTCCAGCGTATCCATTTCTATTTCTTACTTAACATGTTTATAAGTAGTCGTAGCATGTCTGTAATTTGTTGTGTTCGTTGTCTGAGTACTGCATTTCGTTCGCCTATCATTTTTGTTAGCATTACAGCATTTCTGGTGGATCGTTTGAGCAGTTCTTTGATTTCTGTAGCGTTATTGTTGTCGTTTTGGTTTTGGTTGTTTAAGTGTTGTATTTGGTTAGTTACTTGTGCATAACTTCGGCTGCCAAAGGTGTTGACGTTTCTATGGTTAGAGTTCGATACGTTTTGTACATTTGGCGTTGGCTCTGGTTCCGCAATTTCTTGTTGTGAGGAATAGTTGCTGTATGTTCTGCTTCGAAGCGATGGAAACAGTTTTCGTTGTAGTTGTTTTCTGACTTCGTAGCCTTTATAGCTTTCTTGCTTCTCAATTTTTACTACACTCGTTCTGTAATCTTTAGTTTCTGTATCTACTATACCCAACACCCAATATTCCTCGACTTTTCTGCGACGGTTGTATTTCATTTTTCCAAACTTTGTTCTGCCAATCTTAAATAATGTAAAAATACTAATATTCAAGTAAAATATAAATAATACAAAAATATAGGAATATCGAACAAGGACTACTTGAACAATAATCGAGGATCCACATTTCGAAATTTGCTCTAATTTCGGTTTTCAAACCTGGATAAATGAAGAATGGCGCACTATTTCATATACAACTAATAGTAGACAAGCACAATCGGAAGTGACAGTTAACCTGTTCTTAACTACGCCAATTAGTTCGGGATTGACCTACATTCAGACGTTACAATAGTAATTCTTGATCACCGCATTATTAACATAGCCGCTGAAAATCGCATTGTCACAAAATGTCTTCTGCACACAGAAATCTCCCATTATTCCTGTATTCTGATATATTTCACGAGCTAATTTGCAATTTTCTGTTGTTCTATAAAAAGCACGGTATTTCCTCGTTAAAAGGGAATATAAATGTAAATACATCGCAGCTGTCCATCATGCAATTCATCATCATGCCACAAAGTCAATTTAAGAATTATTAAAACTTAAAGATTTTTGTCCGTGAGAAGGTGTTATTTGCGACCCATAGTTCCTTTGAGACTTTTGTTCCCCGTGATCAATGGAATAAGTTACGATAAAAAATGTTGATCAGAAGTGTAGGATTATACTACAATGGTTTTTACACTTAGTTTTTATACACCCTTTTTACACGTGTTTATCCATTTTCTTAATATTATGCGAAGATTATTTTGGTGTGTGTATGTGGGAAAATATATTTTACAAAATATTTATCTTTATTTTTACAAAATATTTTAATCGTGCCAATTAGACCGCGGATTTTTATTATTTAGACTTTTTTTGTTTAAATAGGTTTACAAAAATATGAATTTGCATTAAAATCCACGCTCTAATGATAATAAATATCTCTTAGTTTAATACGAATCTCAAGAGTGTGAAATTATCATTTATTTGATACTTTTCAAATAGGAAACTTCTTAAATAGGAATAGTGTCACGTACTTTCAAATTGAATAAATTCTTTTAAGCGCCTTTTATATGTTTGCCAATAATTAGCACCAAACGATTATATATGGCACTAGTAGAACTTGCGGAATTATACAAATTTGTAAGTAATAAGAAGTAATATTCATATTTACAGGGAATATTATCGTCAATGGCTATAAAGGGCATTATTAGCTATCCAGTTGAAATCACTCTTCGTTTGATTGGAGCATGGCCAAATTCTTCATGTCGAATTTTCAAATATATCATATGGACAACAGTGATGTCAACGTTTTTAATATTTCAATATTCATATTGTCTTACTCATGTTAAAGCGGCCGATTTAACAGACTTACTAGACGGGTTAAGCGTTACTTTTTCAAATACTCTTCTTCTTCTGAAGTTTATTATCGTTTGGTTCCACAAACAGTAAGATGGTTTCTGATTATTTTTATTTGATCTATTCTTTTCAGGTTTATATTTGCTTTTATTCATCAAACTTATTTTACTTATTATTAATACTTATTACTAATAAACTTATTAACACATTAGTTATAATTTTTTAATATCATACATTATCCAAAATTTATTGTACGGTTTCACTTAACGCGATTTTAACGTTACATACGCAAATAATCACTTCAATTCATTGATAAATATTCAAATGGTAATGTGAAATATTCTATAATAGGTAAAATGATTTACACATTAAAATTTGTTTTCATAGCTCAAATGACTAAAGACACCTGTTATAGTAAAGAATATTTTTCAAATAGCATGTTTAAAACTTATTATCATAAAATAGTAGTATTATTTCAAAATGTATTATTCAATGAATTGCTTAAAATGCAATCTACAAGATGCAATAGAAAAGTAAACAGTATGAAAAGAATATATATATATATATCTTTTTTTTGCAATATTGATACTAATTGATACACAAAACAAGTGTTGAACTAGGATAGTGATTCGAGTGTAAAATCCACTTCACAGATCAATCGATGTACCTATATGATTGCATGATTGATATGTATGCATCTATAAAAGCTATATGACTGCGGATATTATTTTATACAGAACTTTTTCCGAAATTTTGATCATAATGGCTGAAGACTGGGATAATTGTAAATCTGAATGGAATATGGAAGTAATGATGCAGAAAGCTATTTTATCCTATCGCATTGCGAAGGTTATGCTTATAGTGTTTACATGCAGTATCTCTCTATATGCAGTGACCACCTTTTTCGTTCCTGACAACATTGAAGCATCTCATTCTACGGAAAAGAAATTTCTATTGAGAATGGAATTTCCTTTCGAAGCAACATTTTCACCAATATACGAAATCATTGTGACGATACAACTTGTCATACAACCGATATTTACTCTAATGGCAGGAATGTTTATGGCTCTTATTGCAACGTTCGTAAGTTATTACTTTTTACTTCATTCTCATATATTACTCATGTATTTATTTCTCTTTGAATCATTTCGGTTAGCATGATACGAAAATCGCTAACGAACTTACAAAATTAATAATTTAAAGAATATCTGATTTAAAATGTATTTCTTCCGAAAATAATATAATATAATTTATGAGAATCTTTTTAAGTTATGTATCAAAAGCTGTGTGACATAAATGCCCGCAATTTTCAGCCTCACATAGCTGAACTCTTTTAAGAACATATTCCATAACCTTTGTTCGTGTATCTAGCATTAACGCTCGTATTTCACCTCGAAATCTTCAGCTGCTCAATGATGTTTGGTTTATTTACGTATACCTTTTTCTTATGGGACCTCTAAAAGAAAAAAAAAATCAGGGACTGACAAGCTTGACGATCGGGAGGACGAATTAAATTTCGAATTTCTTTAATAGAAGTTTTTCTATTGAAGAAACATTTTTTTGGAAATTTCTTATATTACAATTTGTAGCCGATCGAAAGCTAATTAACATTTATTCAAAACATTTTTTTTGTCAGATTAATCGAAAGTGCCTGAAAAATCGTAGTTACTGTTACGCTGCATACGCTTTATATAATATGCAAAATATACCACGCACTTGGACTCACCCATAACGTCAAAAAAGTTAACGAAGGAATAATATTATTATAGGAAAATTCGGAATAATTACGTGGTTTTAAATAATGATCTCCGAAAATAGAAGTGTTTCAAAGATTTCAAGATTACTTCCATTTTACAAAATGAAATTATACATTTTTCATACACCATTTAATGCATTTTTTAATTCTCTTCGTAAAAGCATTAACATACTGGAGTCGAAAAATTATTGATTTAAAAGATATTTTAATTTTAGTTTTTCAGCAATGTATCATATTTGGATCTAGGCTTGAACATTTCTTCTCTATTAGTGTTCCTCTCTTTGCTTGTGTTTACTAACAGTTGTTTCATATAAAGATCGGCTATCTGACGTCTTCTGGTTAGCACTTTTATTCATTCATTCAAGCGATATTATATTTGACATTTTCACCTCATTTTCTTTTCATAGTAAGGACATTCCTTAACAGCACCTTCGCAAACTAATGGGTAAGCCACGTGGATCCATTGCTTGAATATAACGATCTAAATCCATTAGGTTTTTTCTTCTGGGGGCATATAAGATCTATCGTGCATCAAACCCAACGTATGCACAATACACAACCTGCGCGAAAAAATATAAACTGAATTTAAAATTAGTCGGAGAACATCTAATATTTTCATACGAGTGCGAATCTCGATCCTAAGCTATGGAATAGTGTGTATTGTGGTACGAGATAGATACTTGGAGCGTTTGTTGTAATCATAACTTGAAAACCAACATCAACATTCATATGAGGCTTTTTATTTATTCTAATGTGTAGATTCGCTTTCTGCAATATAGATATGCATTTATGAATCATCTTGTATATAACTATATTATATTACGTATTATTGATTAATTAGTTACATTATCAATTAGTTACCGCTAATAATTATATTATTCGTTATTATTTATCAATAAGAAATATCATAGGAATTACGATAATAATTTGGGGCAATTATAATTTCTGAAAGCGTATTTCATTATTTTTAGGTGCTTCATGTAGCCAGTCAAATCGATATACTTTGCGATAGATTAACAGAGATCTTAAATAATCACAATGAAGAGCAGTTACGTATAACAATCATAAAAAATCTTATAGCCAAACACCAAAGAATTATAAGTTTATCTGAAAATGTCGAAAGTGTATTCACTTTGATATCTTTGCTACAATTCTTTTTTAACACTGTAGTGATCTGCTTTGTGGGCTTTCTTCTTGTAACCGTAAGTAAACTCAGTCATCAGATTGAAAAATACAATGTGAAAATTTATATTCACTTACAGTGAATCCCGAAAGTATTTGAACAGTCCTGTTAAGGATTACTTCTCAACTCCGTGAAAAAGATCCGCGCTCCATCGGCGACAAACTGCTCGTTGATTGCTCGATTATTAATCATTGGCCTAAACATATCAAGTTCGATAACTATCATTCGTGTTCTGAAATTGGTCATAGACTTGACTTCGATTTACTCTCACTTATCTCCCACATCTTGGGCACTGTCTATGGTGCCATTGCGATTTCGTGTCAATCTTGTCGTGGAGTGCGTTCAAACGCTTCGCGTTACTCCTCAATCTCGTTGATTTTCTGTGGGTCGTTCTGTGAGTACTGCTTCGTTGAATTTCGGATTCTTACCGCAGCTCCACACATGCAAAGTAACCTATTCTTATTTCGGCGATTGTAGATGGATTATAAATTTCGAAGCTGTCCAAACCCTTTCGTGACATTTAACCGTTATCGGCCAAGAAACGGTTGTGTGCATGTGCATGTGTGGTCTTATAATGACGCGCTGTGTTTCACGGTCTAAAAAATGTTTTGTGTATTGTATTATACAGAACATATTAAAATCTCATTAGTATTGTAACGAGGCATGGCTACCATGATTATACTGATAAACATTGAAACGGATATGAAAATGTATACATATAAATGTTACAAGATATACACTTCTCAAATATCTCAAAAGTATTTGAACAGTCAATAAAATTATTCGCTATATTAATAAACAACAATATCTAGTGGGATCATGAGTAGCATTAATTATATGTTTAAGACTGCTATTTATAGTCTATACTAAATTTTCACTAAGTGTATATTTGCAATAAATATTTGTAACTTTGCATTATCGGGTTGTTCTCAAATTTTGCTACTATAATCACGATAACCGTGTCTCATTACAGTACTAACATTAATTATTTCAAACAGTTTCGTGATATGCAAGCAATATATTTATACAAATTTTCTATGGTAAACGTCGAATATTTTCGAGAGCCACTGTATTTTTCATATTACTTGGCGATTATATCATTAAATATTTCTCTTTCACATTTTAGTCATTAAGCAGTGGACAAGCACCTGCAGTGGTAGCAAAATGCTTTCCTTATTACATAGCTGTTAATTTTGAAGCACTTATACTTTGTTATACAGGCGAATATCTTAGTTCAAAAGTAAGATATTTATGTTAAGGATTATAATAAGGTTATTATGATTATGTAAAAAAATCTTCTTTTTATTATTGTATAAGATCATTCTTTATTTACAGAGTGAGGATATCGGTTGGACTGTGTACAATTCCAACTGGTATCGATTAAGTATTTATGAAACTCGCGCGCTATTATTATTAATATTGCGTTCTCAGAAGCCTCTGTATCTCACAATTGGGAAATTTATGAATCTTTCTTTAGAGACATTTGCTAATGTAAGAATTCTTTTACGCTTCCATGAAAAATTGAACGAAATGTTCTAGAAAATAAATTTTTATCTTTTAAGTGACTAATTTTATAAAATAAATTTTAATATTAGTTATCCAATTAATGAAAATAATTTTACTTATTTTGTTCGATATACAGTCAACTTCAATATATTTTTTGCATTTAACTTGTTAAAATTATTAATCAAGACAGTGATATTATTAAAATGGTTTATTATCATGTTTCTTATATTCTGTTTTATAGATGTTGAAAGCCTCTGCTTCGTATGTTTCGGTGTTACACGCAATGGAATAAAACACGATGAAAATTTGCAATAGTAAAAAATTGATGCGCGTCGGAATAATATACTCTTGTTATAATACTTATTTTACTACAATGATAGAACAAGTTGCTCGAAATTTGGAGATTGAAGCAACCATATACTACTAATGAAGTGCAGTAAATAGGAAAATTTGCTTGCTTCAAAGTTTATTTTACATGTTATAGTTTTCATAAAATGTAGTATTGCAATTGTTATCTGAATTTGAAGATGTTCTAAGTATTTATTTTTTATATGTAATTATTTTTTTATATGTCATTTCCTTACGGTTACTGCATTATCTAATATTACATACTATTAATAAATATCTGAAATGTATTCTTCTGGACTGTTATGATAATTCAATTGATTATCCATATACAATGGCTCACGAAAGTGTTCGAATGTCCCTTAAAACAGAATAAGTTTTTCAAAATTGGAACAAATCATTTGAAACTTTTTTAGATGTTAGAAGATTTACTATATGACGTCTGAACTATATTTTGATAAATGGCAATTGATCAGAGTCACAATGAAAATAGTGGGAGGAATTTTCACGAATATTAGAAATTTCTTGGTGTGATAGTTGAGTCGCGATAACAAGTGGAGGGAAAGGGGCCGGCACAAAGCTGAAACTCTTTAGTGTTTGGCATGAACTCGAACATTCCTGGAAGTTCGGAAACCGATAAATATAAATAGAGCAGTTCATGATAAACAGCGCATTCTGTCTATTACAATCCGTAAATTATGTGCAAATCAAAGCCAATCAAAAAAGAGGTGGTAATATTACATATTGATGTGAATATTTTCCCGCTCCCATTTTTACAATAGTAAAGATCGCTTTATCTGTAATTTAAATAATATTTTTTGCAAATTTAAGTATGCCAGTTACACATGCTGAAAATTTCATCGAAATCGGTTAGTTACAAACGGTTAAAAATGATAAAGATCGCAATTTTTCATAACCTTCCACTTATCTACCACTTAAAACTGTCATAAATCTAAAGATCCTTACATTTTTCGATGTTTTTCGCTTATTTCTGCATCAACCAATTTTTATAAACTAATCGTCATAATTTTTCAAAACCCCGTTTTAAAGAAATCTTTTGAAAAAAATATTCTATTTTAAAGGGTGTTCGAACATTTTCGTGAACCATTCTGTTATAATTAATAATATAATTGGCTAGTGAAATGTACATATAACAATTGTTTAAACCTGGCGTAAATAACATATACATATATATTATAATATAATAGTTATCATAACGTAATGCAAATGTAACACGGCATATAGTAGCTTCGCAATATCTCTTAAGAAATTTTAAAATATTCTAAATATTTTAAATTAAAAGGAAATATTTTGAACATTTAAAAATGAATATTTGTTTTCCTTATGAATTCACTCTTTCTCATAATGTCAGTTAATACTTTTCGTTATGTACTTTAAGTATCAAATAAATGCAAATCAAGACGCAAAAAGTAAGAACGTGTTATACATATATCATAATTTCTTTTTGAAATATAGAGTATTACTAATAACATTTATAAAAATTTGATCATGCAATTTTTAAGTGAATATATCGTGCATTGAGGAGGTAAATATTTATAAACTTTTACTTCACTATTAAGTTTATATTTACGACTGACAACAAACTTCCATTTAAATTTACTATATTTTATGTTCCAGAAATTAACTTTATATGAAATTGAGTTTTTATACTCTTAATGTGCAAATGCGGACTAAAAGGGAACAATTGTATAATGTCTTGAGGATAGGGTGTAAAAATCCACTAAACGTATGTATGTACACAATGTAATAAATGTTTATTGCTTATCCGTGATGTAAATACGATCTAAGAATATTTATTACAGAAAATATGAGAATTCTAATCAAATGAAAATTTTATAATTCTAAGTTATATATAGTTATATAAATAAAAATACTAAATAAGAAGTACTGAAAAATTAAGACAAATAAAAAAGTAGTCTTAATTTTGAAGCAGTTATGTTTGTTTAAACGGGCAAATAATAGTTCGAAGGTAAGATATTTACGCTAGAGACCATAAGAACTCTAACGCTATTACCTATGTAAATGTTTCCTTCTTATCATTGTTTACAACTTCTTTTTGCAGAATATGAATATCAGTTTGATCGCACACAATTCCAACTACTATAAATTAACTACATATTTATGAAATTCGTGACCTTTGGTTATGAATATTACGTTTGATCCTTACTCTTTAATCCTTACAATTGAGAAGTTTATGAATCTCTCTTTGAAGGGATTTCCTAACGCAAAAATTTTGTTAAACCTATAAAAAATTAATATTAACAAATAACGTTGAACCTTTGTATTTAAATATAATTATAGTGAATAATTCTCAAACTAATATCAATAATTCAACTGAATACGAATAGTTTTTGTCATTTTAGTTGACATGTTAATTAACAAGTTGATGATAAATTTATTGTGTCCTCCCTACTTTTGAAAAGTATTATTTTGAAGCGCAGCTTCAATGATATATATTTAATATAAACAAATCTCAGTATTTCGAAC
Source organism: Bombus breviceps (assembly GCA_014825925.1). Taxonomy (NCBI): domain Eukaryota; kingdom Metazoa; phylum Arthropoda; class Insecta; order Hymenoptera; family Apidae; genus Bombus; species Bombus breviceps. The sequence goes on along the minus strand of CM026188.1, from coordinate 152,579 downwards.
CAAGATATCAAGAAGATATCAGACTGATTTGTCTCACATTATTTTTCTACCCATTTTCTTTTTTTTTTTTTTTCACGCTAGCTCTCGAGCTCACCCCTCTCAAGGGAAATCTTGTGATGTAGAGCTCGCTTAAACGTTGGATTTTCTCGCTCAAATCACTATACGCGGTTGCGTCTGAAGCTGCGTTAAACCCGAATCACACAGGCGACATTCATTGCTGGTGTGCGCTAATTACATAACGACACCATTTGCGATATAAGCGACCGGCTCTTACGTAAATTAATACATATTCCACAGACGACTATGCTGATATCATGGACAACAATGCTTCTTTTCCAACATGCAAGATCTAAGTGTTGCGTTGCAGATGGTACACGCGTCTGACGTTTAATTGCTTCAGAAACATCTTTATGACCCAACCATAAAAGCCAAATTAATACTTATTAATTTCTATTAAATATTTTTATTTTAAAAATATAATTTTATCCGATACAAATGATTAAAGATTATTTAAAGCTAAAATCAAAGTTAAAATAACCTGTAAAATACGTTAAAAACGCTTAACTCTACATACGCATAACTTTTGAACCACCGATGCTTAAAATTAAAACTTGCAGTTTCAGAATCTACGCATTGAAAACTATTAAACGGCAATTTAAAAAGGTAATTTTATTTCCATTAAGATAAGGTTTATCCGCGAATTGTAATCGTAAATAGTACATAGTTTATATAATTAAGATCCACGACCAACTCGTTGAAAAGCTTCAGATCTATTTATTGTTTCCACTATAAAGGGTTATATGCGACGGATCAGATGATTTCAGCGGGCCGTGTGCATCATAAATTTGCAGCAGAACCTCAAGGAGATTTTCCGCAGCTTTATGAAGGTCCTTTTTTGTTTGCGAGACAGTCTTCACCTGTTCTCACAAACGAAAGAACATGATAGACAGCGCATTCTGTCTATTACAATCCGTAAAGTGTGTGCAAATCAAAGCCAATCAAAAAAGAAGTGGTAATATTACATATTGATGTGAATATTTTCCCGCTCCCGTTTTACAATAGTAAAGATCGCTTTATCTGTAATTTAAATAGTATGTTTTGCAAATTTAAGTATGCCAGTTACACATGCTGAAAATTTCATCGAAATCGGTTACTTACAAACGGTTAAAAATGATAAAAATCTTTAAGCTATATATTGCGCGTAGCTATATATTGTAAAACAAATGTATGTACAAAGGATCTGTGTCAAGAACCACAACGATTTAGCGCAGCGCAGCTTGGTCTGGCTGAGTTTGAATTAGCAATGCGATTGTTTAGAAGAAAACACGAGAAAATTTAAGGAAGGCAACCAATTTGATTAGTTCTTTAAAATTCTTTCTTTAAACTAGTTCTTTAAACTTTAAAAAGTGTATGAACTTAGAACCCTTGAATTTTGTGTGTATATGTATGTCGGAGATGAAAGAATACCGGAGCCTCCCCTTTGGAACTTTGGGAAAGTCCCGTAACATTATAATCTAAATTCTACCATGGTCGTAATTAAGCAATTGTCGTCATTCAATCCGATTGTAGTTATTCGAGATTTATGATAGTGAGCTCGGGCTCGAGGCGACAGCCAGACGCCGAACGCAGCCGCGGTCAAGGGATGAACGTTTTGTTTAACAAAGATATGGAGTAATAGTATAGCTCTCCTTAAAAAGAAATCGTTGAAATACTCGACAGTAAACATTCCAACATTTACAAGGTCTTCTTTTTTTATGTGGGGAAATCCTCGCGGGCACGCCG
>CM026188.1:123902-144391 GCA_014825925.1 Bombus breviceps | reverse complement strand
CACACAGCTCAGGCAATTCATAGGCTTAGCCTCTTACTTCCGAAAATTCGTCCTAAATTTTCACAGGTTATGCGACCCTTATACGCGCTTACTTCCGGTAATAAAAACATAACCTGGACGGATGGGCATGAAAAAATAAGGCAAAAGGTAATCTCCGTTCTGACCGACGCGCCGGTGTTAATGATATTTGATCCCAATTATCCGATAGAACTACATACCGACGCTAGTACTGAAGGATATGGGACCATTTTAATGCATAAGGTCGAAGGTAAGAACAGGGTAGTGGAATATTACAGTAAAAGGACCAGCCCTGCGGAATCCAGGTACCATTCCTATGAACTGGAGACGTTAGCAGTTGTAAACGCCGTCAAGCATTTCCGTCACTATCTACACGGGCGAGAATTTCTCGTCGTTACAGATTGTATTTCTTTGAAGGCGTCTAGTAATAATATAAATTTAAACGACAGGGTTTACAGGTGGTGGGCTTACTTACAAAATTTTACCTTTGACATTATGTACCGGGAAGGTAAACGAATGGCACACGTAGATTTCTTTTCGCGAAACCCCGTAGACTTGGATCCGCGTACGATCAACAAAATCACAGAGAAAGAAATTAATCTGACCGAAATCTCCGAAGATTGGCTGTTAGCGGAACAACGTCGCGATCCCCAGATCTCAGAAATTGCCAATAAATTGCCAGGAATTGCCAACATATATATATATATATATATATATATATATGTCGGATTATTTATTTCATGGCATTTATTTGTCACCTAAAGGCTTATTGCGACCCGCTTAATTATGTGTACACAGTTAATGGACACCTGGACCGTAGAGAGTCACCGGACGTAATACCGGTATTCCCCTGACCAGTATAAATAGACGATCATGCTCTCCAAAAAATTATTATCTAGTATCCTTACAACGTAAGCATTACCTCGTATACGGGTATGGAGCATTCTCATAGCAAGTATGTCGAGTGACTTTGAGCGAACAACAATTAACTCTGTATTCTGTATTTAAAATACTTTTAAATACATTTGACGATATCAAATATCAACTTGTCTCGTCATTTTTTAAATCATCCAACACAGATGTCAGGTTAGTAGGCGTTAGCGTAACAGAGTATAGAGTGCGGCGCAGAGATCAACATGGATAACAACAAAAAGAAAATGAAAATGTTCACGCTTATGGTCCTAGTTGTTCCCCGACTAACGCTGTACCACGCGGTCACATGTTGAACGGAGCATACGTTAGCATATACAAGAACCTACAAAATTAGGAATTTACTCTGTTTGGTGCATGTTAGCATAGATACGAACCTATTGAGTTCCACGCTACAAGAACTTATTTAATTGTACGGTTCTACAGAGAGTTCATATCTATTTTTCTATTCGAGATAGACAAGTATGAGAATAATAAAATCGCGCAGTAATTAAACAATTAATTATATAATTATATGTATATATTAATGTTGAGGTTATTCGGTGTATAAAGGAGAGAGACGCGTGGATAAATTATAAGGTAGAAAATATATTTTAAATACGGAAGTGAAAATACAAGTATGAAGTAACAATATGAGCTGGTCCAGATCCGCACGCTAGCAGTGTTACCCTATGACTGAAAAACCCTTGAAGCCAACGTTGCCTGTCGACTCTTTTATGATCTGCCTTCGTCGCAGTATTTTGTCTATACGCTGTCGATGCTGGAGAAAGCTAAAAAGACCAGATGTAGAGTTTTCTTAGAAGTGGTGACCTTCAACAATTAATATAATAAACAATTCTAAATTGGCTAAAAAAGAGAAATTGGTTGTTTACTATATTTTTTTAGAGAAGGAAAGAGAATATCCCTCTCAAACGATAATCGAACAATGGAATGATGCAACAATTTTAATATATTTCCCATACATCATTTAGATTTAACATTAATCCTTCCACCACCTGGCGATGGGCGCCGTCGTTTGTCACTTTGTTTTCCCACTTGTCGCACTTACCGAAGCACTGATTTACACGTCCGTTTAGCTCGACTGCTCGGGCGGAACTCTGTTTATTTCTGACCATGCTTTAAACTTCTCTTCTTTCTTATCCGACTTTCACAATTTGTCTCCTATCCATATCTTACTGTATGTCATTTCTACTCTTCTTCCATTCCTTCTTTCCTCCTTCACTATCCCTCCTCAGATTCCATTGCGTCCACCTCTCTCTAAATATCATGTCATTCTCTATCTATATATCTTTTCTCTGTATATCTCTTTCCCATTTTTCTATTTACTCTGTATTTCTCCCCACCATTTTTCCTTATCGTCTACCTGCATTATCGATCGCTTCAGCCGATTTCTATCCTCAAAATCTTATATATACTTTTTCACCTTATTTCTCTGTTTTAATACTCTCCTCCTTCGCTCTGTTCTTTTCACCCACTGTCAAATACTTCCTCCATATTGCTAACTACTTCTTCCGTGTCCACTCTATAATTTCTTTCCCAATTCAATAATTATTACATATTTTTCGCAACTTTCACTTGTTTGAAATATTATAGTATGAAATATTGTATTATATTAAGGATCATCAGTGCTCCATACAGTTGGATAAATTATTTCATTTAATTTGTTACGCTTTTTCCATTGAAACATCACGTAAAACGTTTACGTTCTTCCTTTTTTTATGTATTTCTACTATTTATAAGGTACGTATTAATGTAAAGTGAAAAATTATAAAATTTTAATATTTTGTAGTTGAATATTGCTACTTATCAGATTTTAGCTGAAAGTAATGTATTCAGTCTGGCTCTATAATTATTTCAAGACTATAGATCGGCACATGAATTATATATGAGACACTTCCTATGGACTAAGAATTTACATATGCATTTATTACTAGTGCTACTTTATCAAATTTTTTCGTATATATATAATAAACGATTAGTATCATACATATCGTGATGGAAAATGTACGGGATTGAAGGTATTATTAATGGGAAAGAAATTATTATTCAATTGAAAGTATAGGTGTCATTACGATATAAGTAGTGTAATTTAGCGACTTTCCAACTGAGTTAGAATCGGAAAATGTGAAGATTCCGCGAAGGAATTTACGATATTTCTTCAAAAAGTGATCCTGAATCCGAATATAGTGGTTCAGGGTAACGAAGGAAAAGGTTGGAAACTTGAGTTTCTAGACGTATATTTTTAATAAATTCGGCGCTTGACAAACAAATACACTCTACTATGTTTGAAGAATATAAATTACATGGCGTTTGATTTATGAATGGTTCTTTCCAGCGGTCATGCGATGATTTTTATGTTGGTTATCGGTACGGTTTTTCTAACGTTAAGGAATGTTACTTAACGCAACGCTCTAAAATGAGATTGGAAATGTGCCGCAAGTAATGTTTCCGACCTATAGATAACAGTAAATACGCAGTGCATAATCTATTATAGCTTTACCGATTACTTGTGTGAGTCAATAAAGGATAGATACAATCTGCATTCTAAAAGAGAGAAATTTAAATAGTAAATACATTTAATAAGCGACTGTTGAAACGTTTATTGATTCACATAACTAGGTGTCAGAAGATATGGAATTTCGAAGGAAGCATGCATTTGCATGCAAAATACAATTACTTGCAAGGGATGATATCGTCCGATGACTTTTTACATCCATCAGAATCATCCCTTGGTCGAAGCGGCCACTCGCTACGTCAATACAAATAGTTGGGCCATAATAATCATAAGGAACTGTCGTAAAAATAGGCATGTCGATTTACCGTTGAGGCCGTTAAGTGGTATAAAATCTTCGAGTTAATTTTCCATTAGGTGAAAAGTAGGGAAACGTGGGTTTTCCCATTTTTTCCCGGTATTGATACCTGCGAACGATCAGTGGTGGTGCGATCAACAGAAACAAGAGTTTTAAGGGGTTATTCTTGACATGAAAATAAGACGAAAATAAAGAAAAAAATATTTGCGTTTTCGGCTCTGTCTTTTAGTTATTAGAAATTAAAAATTGGCCAAAATATCCGTGCATACGAGCAAATCTCCTTACACGAACGAAAGAAAGTCAGCCTAAGCAGCAGGGCGCACAGCGATTCTCAATCGGAACGACACATGAGCTATAGCCTACCTCTTACAAGTCGTAGAGAAGAAGACTACGGTATTCAGAGACGTTAACAATCCCGCGCGACGTTTTGTAAAAGAAATAGTAGACTGAAAATTAAACCTGCTTACTCATGGAAATCCATAAGAGCATATCGAAAACCGTCCGATGATATTTCCGAGTAGGGAGGATTAATGTTTCCTCTAATTCTTTGCCTCCGCGAGTGTTCACAGCAAAATCACACACTCACAATATAGAAAAGCACAAATGCATCGCATTTATTATTTATTTTGAAGCAAATATTTTGACTATATTCGTGAAATAATACAAAATATTAATTTGATATTTTGTAGGAACTGTTGAAAAACCGACTATAAGTTTTTCAGTAAATATTCATTTTTCATCACAAATTATCAAATTAATATCTTATATTATTCCACGAGTTTTCTTTCGATTTTCTCTGGTTACCGTCGACTCAACCTTCATTAACACCAAATCGCCTACCTTGTATCTTCGCGAGACAATCCGTTCCTTATCGAAATGTCGACTTTGGAACTGTCTATGTTTTTCGTGTAACATTACAACGTCCGTATCCACTTCTTGTATACTTACTGTTTCGCTTACTGTTACTTCGAAAGCCAATTTCTCGTGTTACTAGGCATCCAAATAACCCTATGACCTTATGACTAAGAACGATGTTGTACGGAGTTCGCCTCGTTATTCTATGCTGAGAATTATTGATCGTTCATTGCACTTGACACTATTTCTTGTCCCAATATTCCCTGGTAATTGAATCAGTTGTCGCTGATAGAAAATTCAAAAATACGCTCTACTTGACCATTCGCTTCTAATGTGCTTATCGCTATCTTAATATATTGAGTCTTCGCATATTTACGGAATTCTTAAAAAATATACGCTGAAATGCTGCACTTCTGCCCGTAATAATACGTCCAGATTTGCCATAGTGAGATATGAATACATGCAAGATTTGCGAATTGGACTGTACCCCTGCGTCCATGACTGCTTTCAAGACTACGGTGTTTGCTATAACCACAAATAATTGTTGTTACATGTCGATTTCGTAACTCTGCAATGATTCCGGATGGTCTATATGTACCGTGTGGAATGGGGTGTTATTCTTCTTAAGCGGATTCAGACAGCCACGATACAGACAACAAGAATGCTTATTTCCCAACACTTCACATGCAAACAATTTATACATCGATTGATATAATTCGTGATACGGGTTCTTCTTTCCGGAAAATAATATTCCTTTTTCGCTTTATCAAGAGTTTTGTCTATTTCAACATTCCTTAATGCTTGATAAGTTTTTGATCTAATACGACTTGATAACATAGATCTTCAGGCACGTATAATCGCCAACGTCCGTTAGCTATCCTAAAAACCATGTGCGTTATACATGATGAATTTCGTGTACGCATTTTGATCACTCATTTCGAGTCGGTTTCGCCACGCTAAAATCGTGGTCGTTGTAGCGTCGTCATCCAATGGGTGCTATCCTAAACTTTTTGCACGTGGAGAAATCCTCATGGACACTCCGCTGCTGGTAATAATCGGCAACAGCAGAGTAGTGTCGGACTCTTACCGACTAAAACTCCACGAAGATTATCCTACGCGTGTGACAGGAGTGCTCCAGGGACCTCTTATAAATTATCTTTCCGTTGCACCCCCTCCCGCATCCTCTTGTTCGAGCCAGTCCTATCAATTCGCTGGCTGTTGCATTTGGTGCTGGGGGGAGGCACTGCCCCTAGGGTCATCCCCCCTCCTAGTCGCGGTCCATTGGGACGGTGATGAAGCGGCTCTAAACCGCCTGACCGCCATCCCCCTCCATTGCGTTATCCTACATGGTTGAGAGTTTCTCTTTCTCTCCCTTTCTGCCCGCTCCTTTGCGAGCAGAACACGTTCGCAGAAGAAGCGGAAAGCCTTATATTCCTATGGCCCGTTCAGCATCGCTGCTATGATCGCCGAGGGGGTCAGTCTTTCGCCTATGATGTACCGCAGGGTGCAGCGGGGTAGCTCCTACGCAAGACTCCAGTGTATGCTGCGCCGTGTCCCTGCCCTCCCCGCAGTGGTGACAGATGTCCGTCGTCTCCCATCCGATTTTCCTCAGGTGACCCGTGAGTATCTGGGTCATCCTTTTTTTTTTTTTTTTATTAACATGGAGGAAATCCGCACGGACACCAGGCCGCTTCTAGGGAAAGCGGCGTGGTAGTGCCGGACTCCAACCGACTAAAACCTCCACGATGACCGTCTCGGCTGCGATCGACAGGGGCCCGGAAAGCGGTGCGCGACACACCGGGCCCCCTGCCAGACACCTGCAGCTCGAACGGGGGAAACCAGGCGAACACTGCCGCTGCCGCCGCCAAAATGATGCGGAAGCCCCTCACTACCCTGATGGCCACCGTCCTGTGTAGCCTTCTGACCAAGAGGAGACTGCGACGGTTAGCCATCAGGTCCTCCGCCCAGATCGGAGCTCCGTAGAGGAGTCTCGATCGCACAACGCCGGCATACCGCCGGCGCACCCCGACGCCGGGTCCGCCCAGCCGAGGCAGCAAGCGTCCTAAGGCGTTCGCCGTCACCTCGACAGACGCTTGAAATGAGCGCCGAAGGTCCAGTGGCTGTAAAGGGTCAAGCCCAGATACTTTATGCTGGTTCCGACCCCGATCTCAGCCCCCTCCAACCTCAGGGGAAAATCCGCTGTAGGCGTCCCGTGATCGGCCCTACGGCAAAACCACATTGCTTCAGACTTCTCAGGGGACACCCTCAGCCCCAATCTCTTGATCTCGGCGACCACGCAGGTCACTGCCAGCTCCGCCAGACGGACGGTTCTGCCCCACGCCGTGCTCCAGACCAGCATCAACGTATCGTCGGCGTAGCACGTCAGCGCCGAGTCCGGAGGCATCGGCGCCCGAAGCACCGCGTCGTACGCAATGTTCCACAGCAATGGGCCCAATACCGATCCCTGCGAGACCTCACGGTGCACCGCCCTCCCAGTCATCCCTCCGCCGCGGACAGTGTGGACGATGCTCCGGTCCCGGAGGAACGCCCGCACCACACCCCGCAGGTACGTGGGTACCCCATGAATCTCGAGGGCCCGGCATATCCTGTCCTAGGGGATGCTGTTAAAGGCGTTGACCACGTTCGGCGACACTGCCAACGCCACGTAACCACGCCGCTCGGCCCCCTCCGGAAGCCGAATTGTCCATCGTGCAGTCCCGGAACACCCCGGGACAAATGAGACTCGAGGCGGGCAGCCACCACTCTCTCCAGCAGCTTGCCAGCCTCGTCCAAAAGGCACACCGACCGAAAGGCGGAAGGGGAGTCCGAAGGGCGTCCCGGCTTCGGCAGCAAGGCCATCCGTCCCTCCTTCCACAAAACGGGCAATTCGGCCCGAGACAGGCATCCGTTGAACTGACGCATTAGTCTCGGGGCCAAGACCCCGGCGACGTCCTTCTATATGCGGGATGGGACTCCGTCGGGACCCGGAGCCTTCCATGCTCCGATCTTCCCGACCGCCCCGGCCAATTCTTCCTCGGTGACCCTCAATTCCGGGCTCCAATTGCTGCGGGGTCACGTGGTTCTTCTTCCGGCGATTAAGGTCTCTGTTCCTCCCCTTCGGTCAAGCTGCCATTTTCCACGCTCGCCGCTCCCGGGAACACGGTTCCGACAACCTCCTCCAGGAACCGAGGGTCCATGCTCTCCGTTGCGGGAGGCGCCCATGGACGGAGTTTGTTCAACACCATCTTGTAAGGACGCCCCCAGGGATCGGAGTCGAGGCCGGCCAGGAGCTCGTCCCAAGCCCGCTTCTTCGCCTCCTTGATGGCTCCATGCATCTGAAGCAATGAAGTCGGCTCGCCGGGAGAGGGGAAACCCTCGCCGCTGACTAACCTATTATAATAACCTTACCTCTGCTGATTTTCCTGCCCGCTGTTAGCGGGCAACGCAGCCACACCTACCCGAGGCTCCGAGGAGTGGAGCATATGACTCCCACGCTGACCTCGTCGACGCGACAGCCCCCGGCCTCGGCAACAGCGGCCACCACCTCCTCCGGAGTAACTGGGTCCTCCAGTCCGGTCACTCTTAGCTCGGCCGTCTTTCGTGGCACGGTTACCTTAGCGGGCAAGTCCTTCAGCGTGGCCGCCATCCGCTCGGCTAGTTGCCAACCTTTGCTCCCGGCGTCCTGGCCTGAAATCTCGAACAGCCCCCGTGATCGCCTTTCTTGGCCTTAACTCCGCGATGTTGAGTTCGGAGAGTTTGATTTCCCTCTATACGTGAAGCCAGAGCCGCCCTCACGGCGGGGATACCGTCACGGGATACCGCGGCACGCCGTGGGGGTCGGGGAAGGCCAGGCGCTTCCTTACCGCGCGCGTCCCTGCCCCGTCCCGGTAGCTCTCGCTCCGTCGCTTTCGCCCGCTCCACGCATGGATTCTCTCCCCGGAGGCCGAGCGGCCACCTCCGCGAAGGTCCTCACCTTAGATACGCCACCGCCGGCCGTCGCCTCGGGCGCCGGGACACCCGCACGCAGCGTCGACAGCGGCAGAAACGACGATGTCCGTCCCTTGGTTCTTGCGCCCTCGGTCGGCGCATGGGCCGTTGGGAGAGGTTGCCTGTTTTTTCGCCTCGCTCTCCCTCTTCACCTTACCACGACGGCGGTGAATCCCACCTCGTCGGCCGACGACTCTATGGTCGACCGCGAAGTGTCTCTCGCCACGACTCCTCCATGTTACGGAAGAAGAGGGTCTTGAGATCCTTCAGCGGATCTCGGGGTCCTGGGCCACCGAACCAATCCGCTTTCTTCTCTGTTGTGTCTCTCCCCAACCCGTCGGGACAGCGGTGACGGCGCGACGCTGTCCAGAGGTGCGGGGGAGGTGGGGAAGGGGGCCCATAATCATTCCTATAAGGGCCCCGGCAGCGCTTCCTTTCGCCCCCCCCCCCACGTAGAGGTGGTCCCCGCGTCTTGTCCTTCACTGTTATTATAACCAGCCATTGCTGCCCTCTCCGTGCGTTCTTTGGTCAACCGTTCCACGGTCTCTTGGAGACGACTGACCTCTCTCTCCAGAAGGCGCAGCCTCTTCCGCAGGTATGTGGCGTCCTCCTCCTCCCGCCCATGGGTCGGTTCCGTGTCCTTCACGGTCAACTGCTTGTTGTCCGATCCAATTTTTCTTTCCTCGTTCTGCATATCGTTGTCGCCATCGGCACCGTCGCGGACGGTAGGGGGGCGGCGGCCCCGGCGCCGGTGCCGGCGCCGCCGTCCGCTCCGTACTTCACGCCTCTCTTCTTCCTTCTGCCGGGAGCCGGCAGCCACGCGGAGTCCGAATCCCCCGCGGACGCGGACGCGTCCTCCCGCCGCCCTTTCGCCGCGACCGTTGGCGGCGGAGACGGTGCCCTCTGCAGACCCAGTAATCCTGCGGTACGACCGCTTGCCGAGCGCGCCCGTGACGGCCGAGGAGGAAGCACAGGACGACGTTTCATCATCGGACCTCACACCCCGCCACCGCTGCATTCCACCCCGCGAAGATCCCGGGCCGTTCCTAATGTCGGTTTCTCCAACCCCCTCCGAGTCCCTCCGGCTCGCGTGTCTTTTTCGGCGGTCGCATGAACGCGTCCGGGGGCCTGGCGGCTCATCCCCGTACGGCCAAGGTTACTCGATGACGACGCAGCGGGGCCCGCTTTACAACCCGCGACTGCGCCAGTACTGTGGTGTCCCTCCCCTGCACCGTAAACATTGTTACTTTTCTTTTCCATATCATGTAGTAGTAGAAGTTTTTTTTTTTTGCCTTGTCGTCGTCGGTAGTTCCAGTCCCGGTGCCACTCACTCTTTTGCTCCTCGCACCGGTCGAGCCGGAGCAGGGTGGCAGGGATTCCCGCGAGAAGGTCTTGGCGGATATGGGCCCACCAACTGCTCTGAAATTCTCCGCACCGGATCGGCAAACTGGCGTGTGCCAAAGGCGCCGACCAGCCGCCATCCGGCTATAGGGGAATATCAGATTCATCGGTGTTTCCCCGGGCGTGGTCCTACGCCCTGAGAACCCATACCTACCTCGTGCTCCCCATCTGGGTCATCCTGTAGGTGTGCTATCCTAAACTGGTGATGCCACATCTTCTATCGAATTTCTATTCAGTTGGTCCACTACTTCGTTTTTTTCAACATACTTGTTGTACTCAATTGCATAATTGAATTTCGAGAACCTGATAGATCATCTCTCAATATGCTGATTAAAATTTTCCTCGTTCTTTCGAACATTTCCAAACTATTACAGTCAGTACAGATTACGAAGGGAATCCCGATCAAATAAACTCTAAGTTTTTCGAGTGCGTTAACTGTAGCAAGAGCTTCTAACACATACACATGATATCGTGCTTCCTCTGCCTTTGAAGTAATGCAGCGTCTAAACCCAACATGCACGGTCTGTATGGATTTCTACTTCCGTGCAATGATCGTATATTACGAAGAAGGGTTTTTATTTCGTTAAATGCTTCGGCCTGTTCCTGTCGCCAAGAGATTTTCGCATTCTTAAGCAACAAATCGGTGAATGGCTGCTTTAATCGACGAAAGTAACTCACTAAAGCTGAAAAGTCTTCTAAATCGTGATTGTTTATCGGTTCTGGAAAAGCGTTGTCACTATCTAGCTTCCGCTTATTGCAGATATATCGAAAAATCAACGTATTAATAAATTGCTATAATAAATACCATGCTTAAATTTCTTTCTTTTTAACTTTTTCTGCATGAAAGGAACGTTCGAAAGATTAATATTTTATAGTGCAAGACCTGTATTCGGTATATGATCAAGTTCTTACAATATTTTTCTTCAGCAATAAATTTTGAATAAAAAGTTGGTAAGTACATATTCTTACGCTAACAAAAATTTTTAATCTTCTAAATATGGATTACTCATAAAATAATTGTTGCATATTATTCGTTTTTAATGGATACAAGACTTGAGAAATTTTTCGATCACGTTAAATGATTCAGAACTTTTTGTGTGTCAAGTCTATTACATATTTATATACATATCATCTCATTGTAAAGATAATTTAATGTAGAATATTGTATACTACTGTACTTCTCTAATTTATAATATTATATTAGAAATACTATAATATTATTATTATTTCAAATGTAACAATCCATTTTTCTAATGTAATCAAGACGATAATGTAGTAAAATAAGTTTTATAATAAGCATTAAAGAAGTGAGTGCGGTCCACATTATATCATGTTTTATTAATCGGAAAAAATCTCACCAGTATGTTTAAAAAACATTCACACAAAAGCAAGTAAAATTAAAGAAAATTAAATAAATTAAAATTATGACAGTATTACTAACTATTAAGCTATGAAATCTCGTCAAAGAATCACGTCGCGTGTCGCTCCGTGTTCGACCTCTCGCAGAGAGACACGGAGGCGGTAGAGCGCGCCAACGAGAGCTGTAAATTCTCGTTACGATACGATGACGATGCCACGAATCCGGCGATCTTCTATTTCGATTAAGATAATAGGAGTGGTTGAAATGATTATAACACTGAGTTAACTGGTTAAATATACACACTATTCCAACAACCTTTCCTCGAAAAATACAAGGTGAAGAGATGACTAACAATTTGAAATGTATGAAGTTATGTTTTGTTCTCGAAGGCGATATTTATACGGAACTAGCGATGGTTGCCGGTCGCCCTATCAACGGCAGTTTGCTGGTGGAGATGACCGTTCAACATAGGAGAAACTCGCTTTTTTCATTTTTTACCGGATTGAACAATAACTATAAGGAACTTCTTGACTTGAAAGATGTTTTGTAGCAATTAAGGGTCTTGACGGTAAAGTAAAAACTGTTTAATTTCATGGCCGTTCTTTAGGATTATTGCGGTCCGACTAATTATATTTGTACAGTTGGTGGCCGTCTTGTCCGATGGATGGATTCTGGTTTATGTAGAGGATAACGGGACATAACATAACTTATGCTTGACCGGCTCCGACCAACATAACAGAGGCATAGGAATAACGTATACTTAGATATAGGCAAAGTGGACAATGCGAAGAGCACCTCACAATAAGTATCCTACAATCAAATTGTTAAAAATAAACCCTTTTCATCCGAAATTTGAAATATACCATTGCTAATAAACAGTAGAATATCGATACGACATAATTTCATTGTTCCTCTGATTCTTAATTAAAAGATGATTAGCAAACCTCGGCAGTTACTAAACGCTTTTTTTCATAAAGATATTATTATCCTAACATACACTTTATACATTGCTAAATGCATTTCAAAATACGTAGTAAGTTTACAATATTAGAAATAATGAAGCGGGTCAAAGAAAATATTGCAAAACTTTTTGTTCTAAACCGATAATGATATGATATGAACATCGATTTCTCTTGAATAGAAAGGAATTATAATTTTGATATGTTCATCTTTGTTATTGGTAGCGGAATTTGCTCCTCTTCTTCCACCATGATTATTACAATAAAGGCTTCTCCATATCATTAGAAGATGATATTTATTGTGCTGAATTATTTACTGATAATAAGATGCGCAAAGAGGTGAAGATGGAGAAAGCATTGGACAGGTACTGAAATAATATGAATTTAGTATTCGTTATCTTTGAGTAATTCATTCAGTATAATTATTGACATCCGAATTTTAATTTGTTTTACCGAACAATAATAACGCAAAGAAAGTTCTGGCACTAGATAAGTGATGGAAATAGTCACTGGTTTTTGATATACCAATACGTTTAGTAGATCCTTTTGCATTTCTAAAGTCTGTTCATACCAAGTTATGTCGTACACACTCTGTGATACGTTTGCGCTCTAAATATCATGGAAGATTGACCGAGTTTAGGAAAATATAACCCATAGAATACATACAGTCAGTCACTGAAGTCTACATATACCTCGAATTTTGTACATCTGACTTACTAAAAAAATTGAAAATGTACTTTGTCACAAAATTATTTGTATTTAGTTATTAATACAATTTATTATTAATGTACTTTTAAAAAGAATTTTAAAAGCCAAAACATTTAACTATTAAAAATCTTGGGTTAAATCTACATCAGAAATTATAAAACTTTAAACTTTTTCAATGTCAAAGGAGATAGCGGTATATTATGGATGTTTATGTCAGGGATCTATTGGACCTACAAGATATTAGTTTAATATTAAACCTATTTTTATTATTACATTGTATTTTATAGGATTTTTATTTCTTTTTTCTTATTAAAGATGAAACCGAATAAGTGTGTTACAGTTTTACAATATGTTTTAATTTGTTAAAAAATTCATATAGAACGTTTTTAGTATAATATTTTATATTTAAGGTGTGTATATAAACTTTTGTGATTGACTGTATAAATGATATTATAGAACATGATTTACCATATCCTTCATGTGATCGGCTGGCCACGCGTACATATAAACTTCCGTGAGTACAGTGAGACATGCGGCCATGAACTGCATTTTCACAATTAATGGTGGGTTCTGCTTGTAAATTGTATTATAAATTAGCTACGTTGTATATTTAATATCGTAAGTATGACTTACCATGAATACTATAATACAAGACAAAGTTATAGTAAATGTTGTTACTATTGTGGTATAAAGTATTAGGAAACGAAAAGAATTCATCACTTTGTTTGCATATCTATAATAAAAATTCATTTACGATGAATGAAAATGTACTATTTAGCCTATATGTCGTGGAAAATATTACACTTACCTCCTTAAAAGTAATTGTTTCTTTACGCAGGTGATCACCATATCAATATTTGAACTTTTTTTGAATTCCACGGCCAAACATTCGAATCTTGCAGCCGTAAACCAAAGTAAAAGCGCACCAGATATGCATAGACATATATTTGCAGCGCATTGACAGCAAACAAAAGATTGATGCAAATATATTATAGTATTTACAGGCGTATAATTAACGTTAAATGGATATTCTGCATCTAATGGAAAAGAAGTTGACAAGATTACTGGTCCTAGCAAAAAGATAGTCACAGTCACGTATGCGAATAACATGCAACTTCCGTAAAGGATGCTACATTTTGCAATATACTTGCAGAAAATTTCTCTTTCGTATTGTTGCGCCTCTTTGACATAGGTCACCATTTCTCCGATTACATGCTGTAACCCATAGGGAAAATATATACTCGTGTAGTGGCGAACATACAAGGTCTATACAAAACAGGACATAACAAGGATCGGTCCGATAAAAGGAATAACATGTAAAAGCGGATACGACATAATTCCTTATGAAAATATTAGAAAAAGATATAGAATAAAATTTTTTGTAACGTTACATTCCTTTGACTGGCGTATAACGCGTGTTGTGTTTTTATAAATGAAATAAATAAAATTTATAAATAAAAAAGATTCTATTTTATTAAGTACAAAATCGTTGAAAATGTTATCCTTGTTGTCGGATACATAGCTGTGCCTGTCTAATTGTCGCATCAGAAACCTTTGACAACGTATTTCGTTCACAATTCCTCAAATGCGTGATTAACTGCTTATACTAACTGATCCCGACTTTCGATATCTGTACTATACACTTTTTCTATAATGTATTTTCACAAATAAAAGTCTAGGCGTATTAGATGTGGAAACTTTGAAAACCAGGCGATTGTTTCTCCATCGCCTATTTAACAAAGATAATTATAGTTTTGAAATCTTTTTAGTACATTGGTAAAGTGTGCATTAAAGCACTATCATGCTGGAAGATCAGTCGTTGTCGAATACGATAAGGCACATCGTCTAACAATGTTGATACGTCCTCACGAAGAAAATTTCAGTAAATCTATTCCGTTAGAGAATATAGCAAAAAATACGGTCCGATTATGTGATTACTGACTATTCAAACTCAAATGTTAACACTCAACTTTCCTGGAAATGAGTTTCTCGTGTTTCATAAGAAATTGTGGAGGACCATAGATTTGTATTATAGATATTAAAAGCACCATCTTTGTAGAATTGTGGACATATGCATATGTCATTTGTCCATAAAATATACGACATAAATTGTGGATTACTATTATGTTGTTCAAATAAACCAGTGCGAAAATACCATTCGTGGTACGTCATCACTCATGCATGCACAATGCATACACTCGTGTTGCATGATACGGGTACATTCTATTATTATGTAATATGCGACGGATGGTCTTTTCACTGACGTTATAATTATGAGACAATGAAGTTACACTAATTGCAGAAATGTTGTCAATATTTTCCAAAACATTGTCTTCGATAAGTGTTCGTCGACAGGCACGACCGCAATTTCGATGCCAAGATGCGAAAGAGAGTTTGCTGTTGAGTGCCGAAGCGTGCAGACGTGTATCTAGTGCTCTGTGAAGTTCACAATACAATGCGTGACGCCCACCCGTCGAAAGTGAATCGAAACAGACATAACCAAGTGTTCTCTAAACTTACTAGTGGAAAATCCAACGCTCCTAATATTTGTCCCGAATCATAGCCTCACGACTAGTTATTTCAATTGAATTAACTAGATCGAAGATGGCCCAAGCATCCCAATCAGGCTCTCTTGAGCAAAAATATAACCTAACCGCTCTACCTTCCCCGTGGCAAAAGTACAATAACGATTTTAATAACACAAAAAAACGTAAGCTAGAAACAGTCAAAATAAACGCAAACACTAGCCAAAATAAACCGTCAATAAACCATGTAACTACTTACAATAGATTCTCAATATTAGAATTTACAAACGATTCTATGGATGTAGTTGAAACTCCAACAAATCAATACACACAAAAAAACCCTCCTCCCCCACCAATCTTCATTGATGACGTTATGAACATTCAAATAATGATAAAGTTATTGAGAAAGGTATAAGGTGCCAAAGGTACGGTCACGCACAGAAATACTGCAACCATAACTTCCGCTGCATTAAATGTGTAGGTAGTCATCTCACTGACCAATGCATTAAACCTCCAGAAACCCCGGCGAAGTGCATCCTCTATCAAGGAGAGCATCCTGCGAACTTCAAAGGTTGCTCAGCCTACAAGACCTTGCACAATAGTAAGTATCCTAAACACAGAGCTAAGGAGATAACCAACTGAGGAGTACTCAGTCCTCAAAAAGTCTCCACACCCTCAATCTCCTATGCCCAGGCAGTTCAAGGAATTCAAACGAAAATCCATAGTTGACCATTCTCAAAATAGTGTTCCCAGCTCACAAAACACGGACAACTTCATTAGACTCGGAAAACTAATCGAGAAACAATCAGAACAAATGAACAACTTATTATCATTATTAACACTCTTCATGGATAAATTAATAAGCACAGAAGTAAAATAGAACCAATGGACTCTTTGGAACGCCAACGGTCTAGCTCAGCACAAATACGAACTAGAACTCTTCTTAAAACAACAGCAAATCAACGTAATGCTCATATCTGAAACTCACTTTACCGATAAAAATTACCTGAAAATAAACAGGTATAACTTCTACCAAACCCAACATCCCAGTGGAAAGGCCCACGGTGGCATCGGAATTATTATCAAATACAACATTAAGCATTACGAGCTTCCATCATTCCAGAAGGACTATCTCCAAGCCAGAAACGTAGCGATAAAAGATTGACATGGTACAATCACCACTTCACCAGTATATTGTCCTCCTAGACACTCCATTTCTAAGGAAGACTTTGATAACTTCCTTGACGCACTGAGCAACAGATTCATGGCAGGAGGAGACTATAATGCCAAACACAACCAATGGGGCAGCAGACTTATCACAGTAAGAGGCAAAAATCACTTGAATAGAATAAACACCAACAGACTCAATTACCTCACCACAACAAAAACCCACATACCGGCCCACTGACACTAACAAAATACCTGATTTACTAGACTTCTTCATAACTAAAAATATCCCACCAAGATATATCCAAATCAACTCCTCGGCGGACTTAGAAAGGCGGTAAACTTAGAAGAGTATGGCAGAGTCATAGGACACCTGACGACGAACGCAGGCTAAACAACGCAACTAGGAATCTAACCAAAATCATCAAAAACTACAATAATGACTGTTTCCAAAAATACCTTGCCAATCTGTCTCCCACAGTAAACTCCAACTACTCACTATGGAAGGCCTCTAGGAAACTCACGCCGTCCCTCGCAAATAATCCCTCCAATTCGCTGTCCGCAAGGTGGATGGGCACGTAGTCCTAAAGAAAAAGCCAACCTGTTCGCTAAACACCTATCCAAGATATTTAAACCTCATTTCTCCAATATTTCCCCGGTAATAACGGAATACCTGCACTCTCCCTTCCAAATGTCTTCTCCTATTGAACCTTTCACTTCTTCAGAAGTTACAGAATTAATCCGTCACCTAAATCCCAGGAAAGTATCGTGGCATGATCAAATAAGTAATAAAGCAATCAAGGAACTTCCCATAAAAGGGATTTCACTCATCACTTCGATCTTTAACGCAATCCTTTGCCTTGAATACTATCCTAAGCCTTGGAAAATACCACTGATTACTCTCATCCCTAAACCCGGAAGACCAATACACGAAACTGGCTCCTATCACCCAATTAGTCTTCTACCTACTTTGTAAAAACTATTCGACAAGATGCTCACGAATCGACTCCTTCCACTCTTAGAGGATTTGAAAACACTGCCAGATCACCAATTCGGTTTTCGGAAACAACATACTACGATAGAGCAAATTCACCGTAAAACACGTAATATAAGCGAAAACCTAGAAAAGAAAAAATATTACTCTGCAGTATTTCTAGACATTCAACAGGCATTCGACAAAGACTGGCATGAAGGACTTTTGTTTAAATTACACAAAATCTTACCACACACCTACTGCTCCATTCTAAAATCCTACCTAACCAATAAACAATTCATGGTAAAATACTTAGACGCCACAACCGCAACATTTCCAATAGAAGCTAGCATACCCCAAGGCAGTGTCCTTAGACCCCTACTGTACTCCATCTACACTCTTTTTCTTTTTTCTTTTTTTTTTTATTAACGTGGAGAAAATCCGCACGGACTCCAGGCCGCTTCTGGGGAAAGCAGCGTGATAGTGCCGGACTCCAACCGGCTAAAACCTCCATGATGACCGTCTCGGCTGCGATCGAGGGAGGCCCGAGAACCGGTGCGCGACTCCCCATCTACACTGCCGATTTACCAACCTTAACAGAGATAACCACAGCGACATTTGTGGATGACACAGCGCTGCTAGCTTCCCACGTAGACCCGATAATAGCGTCATTCACTCACCAGCGTTGTATCGACTCCATGGAAAAGTGGTTTCTTAAATGGGGCTTCAAAATTAATGAAAAAAAATCCACACATGTAACCTTCCCACCGCGAAAACAAACCTGCCCTCAGGTAACCATTAACAGTGTTATAATAACTAATGTGGATTCAATCAGATATCAGGGCATGACTCTGGACAGGAGATTGACATAGAAACAACACATAAAAAACAAATCGAAGTAACTCAAGGCTAAGCAAAAAAATTCTAATGGCTCATTGGCCGACGTTCCAACTTAAGCACGCAGAGCAAGATAATGCTATATAAAGCCATATTAAAACCTGTTTGGACCTATGGGACCCAACTATGGGGAACAGAGAGTAATTCCAACATAGAAATTCTCCAACGATTCCAATCAAAAACTCTAAGATTTTTAATAGATGCACCTTGGTATGTTACCATCGAAACAATCCATCGCCACCTCAAAATACCCACGGTTAAGGAAGAAATATACATGTCCAGAAACAGATATAATATAAGAGTTAACAACCACCATAAACAAATTAGTTCCGCAACTACTTGACACGACGGATCAGATCCGCAGACTAAAAAGAAAATACCCATTAGACTGAAGCATCAAATTCAACTAGAATCGAACATAATATAAATTACTGTAATCCAAGTTACAGTGCCACGCCAGAAGAAGTTACTTATAATTCTCAATGAGAATTGATTGTAAATAAACTACCAAATAAAAAAAAAGATGCGAAAGATTCAAGTTCTAAACGACTTCGCCATATTCTTTGAATAGTTCCTGTACCTGGAACACGCTGATTAGGATATCGCTCTCTGCAGTAGCGAACAGTAGCTGACAAATTGCCATTACAAGTTCTCAATGAACAGATTACGTTGACGCAATATATCTAGTCTTGTAACTCATCATCGTGTATTTGAACTAAAACTGATTGTTCGGCATAGGTTACGCGTTATATGTCGCACGACGGATCGTAATTTTGTCATAACAGCCGTCTTCTACGCCGTTTCCAAACTCAATTTTCTTGAAAACTAAATGGAGAATAAAACAATTTTATTACAGGTTTTTTTCTGACCTTTAATAAGCTTCTACATGTCATTCCGTCGGATCCTGTATATTAACGAAACTATACATTTAGAATTTTCACCAGTATCTTTCAATTAATTTAAATATTGAAAATACAACAGCAAATAACCTTAATGTCATTTTTTAGGGACACAAACTTACGAATAATTACTTATTTATTTTTGAAAATCTTCTAAAATGGTCTTAAGGCCAGGAAAAACAAGTCTATATGGAAAAATATAATACAATCTAAGCGATGAAGAGGACAGTAATCCTCAAATCAAGGATATTGTGGTAAATTTTTAAATGGCAATAGCCAATAAACGAATCTTCAAATGCAATTTTTGGATTGTTCATTTTATGTTACACTAGCTGCATCGCCTGCACAGTATTTATTTTTATGGCAATATATGTTTATTACCTTCTGTTTGAACACCATTTAGGAATTGAATTTCGGAATACATATTTATTTTTCTCTGATGAGGAGTTCATATGTCGAATTTCACGTCCTAACTTTACAGATTCATGGGATCCTTTAAAAAAAAAGCTACCCCGTTTTATCTTTTTAGGACAGGTATTTCCAAAAGTCCTGTCTCATTTTATGTCTACGTTGTAGAAGAAGTATGATCTTTAAATCTCGCTTTTTTAGGTACAACGATTTGGACTGCACTTTCATGAGTGAATCAGAAACTTTTGTATTTTATATATATGTCGGAGATGAAAGGACACCGGGCCTTCCCTTTGGAACTTCGGGAAAATCACGTAACCCCGTAACCTAGATTACACCATAACCGTAATTAAACAATTGTCATTCAATCCGACTGTATTTGTTAGAGACTTGTGATAGTGAGCTCGGGCTCGAGGCGACAGCCAGACGCCGAACGCAGCCGCGGTCAAGGGATGAACGTTTTGTTTAACAAAGATATGGAGTAATAGTATAGCTCTCCTTAAAAAGAAATCGTTGAAATACTCGACAGTAAACATTCCAACATTTACAAGGTCTTCTTTTTTTATGTGGGGAAATCCTCGCGGGCACGCCG
>CM026188.1:105357-121659 GCA_014825925.1 Bombus breviceps | reverse complement strand
ATAAATAAACTTTTGCGTGATGGCAAAAAGGAAAGAAATTATCGTTGACAGCAGAGAGTGAAACTGGGTCCGATGGAACAGTTTGGAAAGAAATAGATGCATGTCCCAAACCTGGCAGGACATCAGTTCATAATATTTTTACGGATATGCTAAACGACATATAATGAAAGGACAAGTAAAGACGGCATTTTATCTTATCGTTGATCACCTTATAAGGGATTATATAATAAAATGTACGGAAGAGGAAGCATTTAGAGTATTGGGGACTAAGAGGGAGCTAGATGCAACAAAATTAGATGCATTTATTGCTCTGCTATATGCCCGCGGTGCATATCAGGCAAAAAATTTGGATGTCTGATATTTGTGGAATAAAATTTGGAAACCTGCATTTTTTTCAAAAACAATGAGCAGGAATTACTTTGCTGAAATTATGAGGTTTATACGATTTGATAAGAAGAGCGAAAGAAGCCAACGTTTACGAACCAATACATTTGCAATGGTATCTACAGTATGAGGCCAAATTACAGAGAATTCACAAAATTGTTATGAACCTGGTGCATACACTACTCCTATATAAAGAATTGCGGGAAAAAACCATGCAATAAAACTATCAACAAGTTGAGATTCATTACTGCAAAAAACTTGTTAAATAAAAAATTGTAAGGGTTACAACATTACGAAAATTTGTTTTAGATGCGGGAAATATTTATACGGCAAATGTACATTTGATAATAAGATAATTTGTAAAAATGCAGCGAAGTTTAATAAGATATATCTCTATATAAATAAAAGTGCAATTCTATTTAAGTCTATCATTGAAATTAAATAAAAGTAAATTTGGACGATATTTCCTGACAGATCATCATTTTATATACATTCAGTTATAAATTAACCATTATTTAAGTTAAATGATAAAAACTATTACTTTTTAAATCAGCGGTCATTTTGAGAGCGCGCGGTAGGAATAGGTAACACGAAATGTCGGTAGGTTTAGTGTTAATAAACTTCACCATTATTGTACCACAGCGATGGTTAAATCTAGTGAAGATTCATCAAACGCCTACAACCCTAATCCCAACGCCAACCCGACATATATATACTTGTCGGAGATGAAAGGACATCGGTGCCTTTCTTTTGAAACGTTTGGGAAAATCCTAATACCCTAAATCAGACTTTACAATTAAGCAATAAACTAGGAAATAGTTATATGGGTACCTAAGGTTTATGACGATGGGCTTGGGTCCGAGGTGACATAATGATTCGCCGAACGTAGCCGCGGTCACGGGTGGGACGGGTAATAACAGAGGTACGAAGTAATTGTGCAGCTCACCTTAGAAACAATGATTGACCCGAGAGGTGGGAAAAGGACTATATAAGGGCAGTTCCATTCGGACTAGGAGTCAGTGAGCTAGTCGCTGAATGAATTGCTGATTGAGTTGCGTGTACGGATCGTGTATGACATCGAATTTGTCTCCCGTGGCCGTGGATTCGTTATCGAACCTAGATTCATCGTCGTCGACATCTCTTTTGCTCAATTGCCGTTTTTACCGGTAACCTCTTGCAATCATCACATCGGTACCAATAACGATCAGCTAGAGTACACAATCACGATGGTCAGTTCGAGTGAAGATTCGTCAAACGTCCCAAAATTTCAATCTCTTATCATTCCGACATACTGATATGATATACATATGATAATTTCTGATGTTGATAGCAGTAAATAAATTATTTCTCTTTTAGAAACTTTACTGTGTAAACAATAAACATTTTCTGATCTTTCAAGGTCTATATCTAACAAAAACTAATTAATCCTTTTTTTCCAGAACAGAGAATAATCGAAATGATAACATGTGTTCCGTAGCGATTCTAGAGTGTAAACATAAAAGTTTTTTTTTTTTATTATTTTATTTTAAATTTTAAAATTTGTCCAGTAGGACATTTGGTAAAATATTTTAACTTAATGAATAAAATATAGCATGTGGATGGTTACTCCCACCGGGGTTCCATCATCGTGTTTATTAGTTATATCCTTTGTGAGATCTGTTGGGTGTTTCCTTTCAGTCTTCTATCTATTTACTGTGTTGGTCGTTTCCACAGCCAGTCGGTTCGGGTGTGTTGCTATTCTTTCTCTGTACCTTCCCGGGTACCTGCTAATTTCCTCCTTGACCGTCGGTATTCCCAGGTCCTTCCGAATTTCCTCATTTCTGATGTACCATGGGATATTTACTATTGTTCTTAGAATTTTTGCTTGAATTGTTTCTATTTTGTTTATATGGCTCATTGCTGCTGTCCCCCATAATGGTATTCCGTATGTCCATATTGGTTTTAAGATTGTTTTGTATATTTTTACTTTGTTTTCTAGACTTAGTTTGGATTTTCGGCTTGTTAGCCAGTACATTTGTCTATTTGTAGCCTGAATTTTGTCTATTATTGATTTAATATGCTGTTTCCATCTGAGTTGTGAATCTACAAGTGGAGTCCTAGGTATTTAACTTGCCTTGTTTGTGCTATGTGCGTGCCGTTCAGTAGGATGCTTGGTGAATTCTGTTTTCGCAGTGTGAATGTAATGTGGTTGCATTTGTTGGGGTTTGCTTTAATTTGTTTATCCTGGAGCCACTTTTCTATTTTTGTGATATGTTCTTGTAATAACGTGACTGCTGTTTCCGGGTTAGAGTGCCTGACTAGTACAGCCGTGTCGTCCGCGAACGTTAATATTTTACTGTTAACAGCTGTTGGTATGTCTGCCGTGTATATTGTGTATAATATAGGTCCTAGGACGCTTCCTTGCGGGACTCCTGCCTTGATGTCTGTGACTTCAAAGTAGGTGTCCTTGATTTTTATTGTGAAGGTTCTGCTGCTTGAGTAGGATCTGAGTAATTTGTAAATTTGACCTGGAAATTTCTTTTTGATAGTTTGGAGTAGTTTTTCATGGTCAATTTTATCGAAAGCTTTTTCGATGTCCATAAAGAGTGCCGTGCAATATTGTTTTGTTTCCAGCGCCTGTAAGATTTCGTTGACGAGTCTATGCATTTGTTCAATTGTAGAGTGTTTGTTTCTGAATCCAAATTGATGATCTGGTCTTAATTTTTCTTTCTCTATTATTGGTTTTAGGCGGGCGTAAATTATTTTTTCCAGTATTTTGGAAAGAAAGGGAAGTAGTGAAATTGGTCTGTAAGATGCTGTTTGGTGTGGGACTTTCCCTGGTTTAGGTAACATGATTATCTGTGCTAGTTTCCATAGTTTAGGATAATATTGAATTCTTAATATTGCGTTGTATATTATTGTGATTAATCGTATCGCTTTTGGAGGAAGATTTTTCAAGATTTTACCATTGATTAGATCTATTCCTGGTGCTTTGTTGTTTTTTGTTTTTTCGACTATGTTTCTAATTTCTTGTGCCGTTGTTTTAGTTATGATGTATAGCTTGTTAGATACAGTATTAATGGTTAGCACATCTTCGTCCGTATGTCGATTGAGGTTGCTGTTGGTGATATCATGTGGTGTGAATGTGTTGCATAGGTGGTTGGAAAATTTTTCTGCTGCTCTTCGTTGCTTCTGGCCCACGTGTTGTCCTTTTCCTGATTGCTGGGATTGGTTTTGTTGTTTTTTTGACTTTGTTACTAACTTTCCATAGGGAGTAATTGGTATTTTCGTGCGCGGATAGTGATTCGATGAATTTTGTGAATTCGTTATTATGATGTTCCTTTATTTTAATCTTTAATTCCTTAGTAAGTTTGTTTAAGTTTTTCTTGTTTTCACTTGTTCTCTGTTTTTGCCATTTTGCTTTGGCTTTTCTTTTTTCCCTGATTTTGTCTAGGATGTCCTTTGGAATACTTTTTTTTGATTGCCTGCTATTTGATTCATAGGTGGTGGTTGCCCGCGCTGCTTCCTGTATTATTTCTGTCAGAGTTGCTACTGCTTGCTCAATGTGTTCAGGTGTTTTCAATAGGATATTGCACTTGATTTTGTTTTCGATTAGTTCTTTAAAAGTTTTCCAATTGGTAGTTTTATTGCAGAGCGACTCTGACTTGTTATAGAGTAGTGATTTGTTTGTATATTCTAATATGATTGGTGTATGGTCGGAGTTAAGCTCAAGGCTGATTGTTATTTTTAATTTGCTTACGTTTAGTTCTTTTATTACAGCGAAGTCCAGCAAGTCAGGTATTTTATTGAGGTCTGTCGGCTAGTACGTTGGTCTTCCTATCGATAGTACGTTGAGGTTGCTGTTCCTAATGTATTTTTCAAGTGTCCTACCTCTCGGTGTGTTAATTCTCGAGCCCCACAACGTGTGCTTTGCATTAAAGTCTCCTGCTGTGATATATTTGTCGCCTAAGGATTGGAAAAACTCTTCCCATTTTTTGAATGTCATTTTATGTCTCGGAGGTACATATACTGATGAAATCTGGAAGTAATTGTCATTGGTTTGTATTGTGACAGTGGTTGCTTGTATGTGTTCTTGATTTGTATGACTATGTAGGTGATGCTTAATGTCATTTTTTATTATTCCTGCAGTTCCTCCATGTGCTTTACCTGAGGGGTGTTTGGTGTCATATATGGTGTAGTGAGGCATTTTCATGTAACTTTCTAGAGTGAAATGTGTTTCTGAGACAAGTAATATATCAATATTATTTTTGTACAAAAATATTTTAGTTTCGAGGGCACGTTGTTGCAAGCCATTGGAGTTCCAGGCTGCTATTTTCAGCGTGTTCGTTTTTATTTTTTGGTTAGCATGTTTGTAAGCAGTTGTAACATAACTGTAATTTGTTGCGTTTGCTGTCTGAGAACTGCGTTTTGTTCGCTGATCATTTTTGTTAGTGTTTCGTTGTTTTTAATGGATTGCTTGAGCAGTTCCTTGATTTCTGCAGTGTCGTTGTTATTGTTGCTTTTATTTTGATTATTTGTTATCGTTGCTGGGCTTATATTTTGGGTTACTTGCGCATAGCTTCGGTTACCTTGAGGGTTAATGTTTCTATTTATAGTGTTTGGTTCATATTGTGCTTGCAATGCCTTATTATTATCCGTTATACTTTGTTGTGGTTGGTGGTTATTAAATGATCTATTGCGTGGGAACAGTTTACGTTGTAATTGCTTTCTGATTTCATATCCTTTATAGCTGGCCGGGTGTTTTCCGTTACAGTTATAGCATCTAACTTCTTCTATTTTTCCTGTGTATGGGCAATCTATTGTTAGGTGATTTTTTGCACATTTAACACATGCCGGACTTCTGTTACAATAGTTTTTCGTGTGACCGTACTGTTGGCATCGCATGCATTGTGGTATATCTTTTTTATAGCGTGGTGGTTCGACTGTTACGTGTTTAGAATTTTATTGATTTCATAAATTTCCTTGTTATTGGTTCTGGGTTCTAGTTCAATTAAGAATAATGGTAATGGTTGCTTTGTATCATATTTTGTTATATTGCTTATTGCTCTTGTTTGATGTCCAATTTTTGCTAGTTCATCGCTTATTCTTTTTGTGCTACTTTTCGGGTGCAATCCTCTTATTACTATTTTATAGCTCCTATCCGTTTTGGGCTGATATGTATGGTATATAGCATTTTTATCCTTTAACGCTTTAATTACTTTCCTCTAAGTTTCTGGGTTAATTGTTTGTATTTTTATTTGTTCTATTTTTGTTTGCTTGATTGTGTATTTATCCTCCCTATTGTGTATATATTGTTTAGTAGATCAATAAGCGGGTCTATTATTTAGGCCTCCACAAATATTGGTGGTGGTTTTGTAATGTGAGCTTGGTGAGTTGTGGTTTTACTTATCGGGTCAGCGTCTATTTCTTCCGTTAGTGA
Source organism: Bombus breviceps (assembly GCA_014825925.1). Lineage (NCBI taxonomy): Eukaryota > Metazoa > Arthropoda > Insecta > Hymenoptera > Apidae > Bombus > Bombus breviceps. Next base: position 115,856 of record CM026188.1, on the reverse strand, counting down.
GCTGAAGGAGTTTCTTAATGGTAATTCTTGCAGCCATCGCTGTTTTTCTGTATCTGGATTTATTTTACGTTTTTTGTTAGTTTTTGCTAATTTCCAGTTTTTGTCCTGGTAACATCTTTCGTTGTCGTGGCTGCATTCCTCGTGTCTCATCTGATTTTCCATTTCTTCTATAACCATGTCATTTTGTTTATTAATATCTTGTTGTTGTTGCTTTAGGCTAGGTAAATCTACCGTCTTGTTTATGTAGCACGTTTCTCCTTTAGTAGTAATTTTGATTGTTGGTATCTGCTGTTGGACTTCCCCTCACTAACACTATTCGTTGAGATTTTTTTTTCACTTGGAACACTTCTCTGAATCACTTCTCCGGAGCACACCACCGTTCCTCGTGCGTCCGTTCCCCTCAGTTGCTCGAGCAGGTATGTGTGGTAAATAGCGTTTTTTTCCTTTAATTCTTTTATAACTTTCCTATACATTTCTGAAGTGTTAGTTTGGATTTTAACTTGTTCGAGTTTTGTTTGTTTAATTGTGTAATTATCATTCCCGACTATATTGCTCAATAATTCGATAAGCGGATCTATTATTTGGGCCTCCACGAATATTGGTGGTGGTTTAGTTATTTTCATTGTTTGCGTTGCGTTTTTACATGATGAGTCGGCATCTATTTCCTCCGTTAAAGAGCTGAAGGAGTTTCTTATAGGTACTTTTTGCAGCCATCTCTGATTTTCTGTGTTTGGATTTTCTACAGTCCTTGTGCTTGGAATTATTTTGCGTTTTTATTATTTATTGCTATTTTTCAGTTTTCGTCCTGGTAATATCTGTCATCATCTTGACTGCACTGTTACCACATGTAGCTCAATTTTATCTTTTGAATAACTGTTTTTTTGGATTATGATTACCTAAAATGTAATTACAATGTAGTTTGTTTTATTTAAAGTTGCATTAAATTGCCAGAATTCTTTTCGAATTACAATGAAATTGTTTCTATTCTTACATATATCGAGACCCTTCTTCTATAATATTTCGTTCGGTAGTTTTCATTTTTAACGTATCATACATTTTCTTCTACATCGTACATAAAAAGTTTATTAACATTCATTTTCTACAAAATGATCGCTGTTACTTAATTTGAGATCGCTTTGCCGTAAATAAGTCGAGTAATAAGGATGGGAAATAAAGAAAGCAATTAAGATACCAGATACTTCACAGAATTCATATTTAAGAATACCAGTAAAAAAAAATAGAAATTAGTTTAACCTTCTCACAGCAGTGCTCGGGGTCTGTTCGAACTTGTTGTCAAACGACGGAAGTTGTCTATCTTGGAACAATAAGAAGCTGAACGTATCTTCAAATAATAGAACTCATCAGTTCATCAACATCAGTATTCAATGTAATCTCAAAATATTGCATCCGAACGAAGATAAATATCGTCTACCGTGTAGTTGATCGAACCGTCTCTTTCGAGGGTGTGCCATGTTCAATATCATCTAGATTGTAAGAATTTCAATAATTCAACTAAAACAATCTTATAACAATAAAATAAAAAATGTAAAAACTTTATTCTTTTTATTTCGGCGATTTACGGATAATTGCGACACCGCCAAGCAAGTTACATTGGTAACTACTTCGAGCGATCAGTTTCACTTCTAACATAAACAACCTAAGCATTGTAGTGCGTGGGTTAAGTGTATTTTTACTTTTTAAAATTGATTTGTCTAAATATGAATTCTGTGAAGTGCCTTATCGTACTTTAATTAGTTTTCTTGTTCCTTATTCTTCCATTCGACGTATTCACAACAGAACGATCTAAAATTAGGTAGTTTTTTTTTATTATTTAATTTGTACTTTACAATTTGTCTAGCTGGACATTTGGTAAATAAATCAGGTAGTAACAGTCAATTTCTACAAAAAATCACGCCGGCGCGTACCACCGGTGCCTCACACCCGAATGTTCCATCAGACGGTGCATATCACGAAAAATGTAGTTCATTCAGTAATTAGATAAAATTTCCATATAGCTGAAAATTTAAATAATGGAAATTTAACGCATATTAATTGAAGAAAAAAACACGAAGTCTTTTGCGAGTCTTATCTTAACAAAATAAGTACAATGTTTGAATAAACAATAATAGGGCCGCCAGATGAAGTAAAGCATGAATACGAGCGCCGCCCCACGGCGAGAAACACAAATAACAGTGCCGGCGTGAAGATGTTAATACGTTGAAAATGGAAATTTCTGAACGAGATAGGAAAAGGGCATTTATGTTTGTAGGAGTGCGAATAATTTCACTGTACTTTGTTAATAACTCCGGTAGTTGAATGCAATTTTTAATAACAAATTAAAAAGTGATTGGAATTAAAAAGAAAAAATCGACCTGTATGTGAGAATAGAATCAGGTGCGCTTCCTTACTTCGATGCTCAGGAGCGCACAAGATTCGTCGGGTAAACACGCGGACCTCGCTTTCTCAGTGATCGTTTTTTCTTTATTGTGATATCAAATTTGAAGTTTTTCGGCTTCAATCAAGTCGTTGTGTGATCCCACCTAATTATATTTCGAACAATAGTTTATAAATGGAGAGCGACATTTGATTGTAATACCAAGAGTATATATTATACTGTTGCCGTTCTTGATGGTTACTCGAGCGCAGATTCCGAGTTAAGTGGATAACCTTGTATACATTATAGTACATAAAAGTACTGAATACCCGCTTATTGTTTATAGTTTTACATTTTATGAAGAACTTCAAAATTTCCAAAATTTCATAAATTTTGGAAACTCAAGGCTTATGAAAGCTCAAGATTTACACTTATCAAATGTCAAAGAGTTTTAAACTGATGTCGAATCATATTTGAAGTGATTCGAATTTTTCGCTTTGTGTTCGGAGCGTTTCGAAGGTTTTCAGGGCGCATCAGTGCCTATAATATAGGAGTAAAAGTTATATGAATAATACTTTTGAAATATAAAAACTGTGATAAATCAGACTATAATGATGTAGAATAAAATGTAATAAAGATTAAGTTATAATTGTTAATATCTTAAGAAAAATAATGAAAATACGTATATTCGTAACCTAGAGAATACATAAGAAAGGAGTGAGCGTTTTAAATCCGAATATCCTTTTAACAGGTTTCCAGTGCTATTGCTTTGAGAGATTATTTGCTGTTACGAAGGAAATCCTTTGGTGATAATTTAAAAATTAAAATGTTGTTTTATAAAAACATTGTCGTTCGTCGAACAACAATGCATACAAAAGTCAATATTGGAAAAACAATGCAAATAGTCGAAGAAGATCTAATACATTAATTTCCTTCTAATAATTAAATAATTAAATTTACTCTATTTATAACTTTTTTGTGTAAGGTAGATAAAAAGTTATTTCATTTTTTATGTTTAGTTCCTTTTTATCCATTGTACGTACAATGCGTCATGAAAGCATTTGGACATTTGCAATAGAAAATTTTTGTGTATTATGTATAATATTTATGTACTATCTATGTTATATAAAACATTTTCAAATTTCACTAGCACTCTACTATCATGATTATATAGATAAAATCTGAAACCAATCTGGAAATAGATATAAATATTACAACGTATTTATTATAAATGTATATATAGCAATAAATTAATATACAGCATGAATAGTCATTATAACAGTATAGTTAGTACAATATAATCTTACTGAATAGTGAACTGTATTAGTATAACGGTTAAATGCGTTTAAGATCTTTGTGAAATAACCGCGCTAAATATCTTATAATTGCAATATTATTGTTTTAAGTTTGTTTCGAACTGTACCAATATAATCACAATACATAAAATGTTTTGTATAACAGACATAATATATTCATAAAAAGTTTGTACAAATGTGCGAATACGTTTGTGAGCAACTATATCTACGTCGTTGTATTCTTTTACATTGAATATTTAGAGAAAATGAATAAGAACTTACTTGAAAAGAGTCGTGCTTGATGAAACATATGAAAGTATGAACAGCAATTTGACTCACACTCGTTATCGCGGAGAAAGATTTAGAAACAATGACCATATCGTCCAAATGTAAATAAATCGAATACATCAAAGGTAGAAGCATCATAATGGCACTAATAACGGTAGCTATCTGTAGAATTTTGAAACCAAAGACTTTATTCCTGCTGCTGCCGACAGGGAGTGGCCAAGAGAAACACAAAGCTACGCTAAGCCAAGTAATGTAGATGACTTTTTCTGGTGTCATCCCTTTGCCTTATGATTTGAATGAAATACATAGAATCAAACTGAGAGAATAGAACGATACACAGTAGATTCTTGGAAGTCAATTACACTGCTTTAAAAGCATCTATATAATCACAGACGTTAGCTGCATACAATTGTTTTGTATCGACGAAATGTTTAATAAATTATACTTAGCCAGCGTAGTACTTCGTGCCAATATGTCGGTTAATAACTTCCCTCGATGTAATTATTGCATTGCTAGCTGACTTGCAGATGGCAATTATTGATTGCATTATATATTGGCCTGACATATAGTATTGAACGGATGCAAAGGGAACCTATCACGCAATAGGACTATAGTCGATCCAACGAAACGATGCAGTAAATATAAATAAGTGCACGTGGTCGACGCATGAGTAGAATAGTATAGGTTCACAGGTTCCAGATCCTTGTGCATTAGAAAATAAGAAGGTACTTTTGTTGAAGCTATTTAAGTTTTTTTCATACGTGCTTTATTTGATGATTTTTTAATATTTTCCTGTTCAGAATCAGAATTGTTCGTAAATATTTTTATGTGAGTTAATTACCTACTAGAAACAGCCATACAATAAAGGTACCAGTTCGCCCATGAATATCGACCAGTGAAAATCGATTGGTAGCCACACGTGAACGTTTTGTTATCTGCTACCTCGTCCTGTTGGATCGACAATCCAGGAAAATCTGCCGAGGAGTCGACACAGCTTACTGCCGCTGAGGAGGTTGCAAAGGATTACCTCCATCCGAATAGTCAGGGGATATTGGACCATATCCCACGCGTCGGCGTCCGTGCTAGTGTCACAGGGTAAATTTAACTCATTATGCGATAAGATAGCTAATCCCAAACGCCTTATCTTGAGTGACCGCCAGGATAACATCCAGTCACACTAAACATATGATACATCCGTACAACCAAAGTCTAGAGTAACATCTGAGGTGGATAGTAGATCGTGATAGATATTGAAGGAACACTCAGATATATTCAACAAAAAATATTTATTCACCATATATTCTGGGTGTACACTGATACGCAGAACTCGCGATTACTATTAACGGTTCGCGATTCGCGGTTAACAGTTCGACTACTGGTCGATCTGTTTTGATGCGACGGGAGTTCGGCGATGATTACGCGAGATGCCGAAGACTTGGATTGTTGATTGACTCGGACCGTGCGATTGTAACGACCGTTGTATGATAACTGTAGGTAATGACCGAAGGGTAACGACTATGTAAACGACTCTATGCAAAGACTCTATGTAAAAGATTGCATGTAAAAGACTGACATTCTGTCATGATGATGCTACGAAGGAAAAATGTGTTGGAGTGTGTCTACGGATGCGAGATCATTGGATTCGCTGAGGAAAACTTGTTAAGAAATGTTAAGGTGGTATGATCGCTAGTTACTACAAGCTAAGTTAGTACGACTTCTAGCGACGCTCTTTTGTCTTAGAAGTCGTCCATGTGTTAATTAACTGTGTGCTTCCTGTGTGGTAAGACGTGTTGTACGAGCAGAGAAATATATTCTATACAAAAATCGAATCTGTGTGAATCGATCAGTTATTGATCCAAAACCCACGTTAATTAACAAAACTTTGGTTCGGAAAGTTAGGGAAATGGACGTCGTTGTTTATTGACTAATTTTTGTGTTGGTCGTTGGAAAAGGATGTTAACTGCCCTCGAGAGGAAGTTGCTAGCGGGAAGCGTCGTACGTGAGAGAAAGCAGATTTTGGTGTGTTCCCGTCGTAGGTGGTAGACTTAGAAACTGATAAAACAAAGACTATTTGTCTCTTTGGAGGACCTTAGCTCAAATAAATCCTAAGATTTATAGCGGGTCCTTAGGCTAGCTGAAAATATTCAGTACGAATTTGTTGGCATCTGGCAATCACTTTGTCCGCAGGAATAGGGTCTTTGTGTAGCGAGCCACGGGACAGAAATCGTTGGAAAAAGAAGAAATCCGGAAAGGACCTTTCAAAATTCTAAGAAGAATCTCAAACTCTATGTACGAAGTGGATAACGATAATCGTAAACCTGGAGGGAATTTCTTCCATGCGAGTAAACTAGTCCCCTATGAGAAGAACAATTAGCGATGTAATTGTCAACATGAGAAGGGGAGGTGTAAACTTCCTAATAGTTCAAACACGGATAAACAAAGGGACTTTCCCTGTTTAACGGACATTGTGATCTTATTTACTATTACGGACAACCAATTTACCAAATAATCATTTCACAGACAGACGGCTAGAGAAGAAGAAGGATTTCGATTGTTAGAAATAGACAGTATTCAGAGTATTGAAGATTGACAAAGGAAGAGTGGTAGTTTAGGACGTGGAAGATTGATTCTCGATTTTCAGGTAGACCTTGTAAAAAGCTGCATAACAACAATGTCTAATCGCGACGAAGATTCATTTCACGCCCCTTACCCCAACCCTAATCATAACATGAACTCGACATATATATATATATATATGTGTGTGTGTGTGTTATTAAACCAAACGACTAATAAGCTAATAAACATAAAGAAATAAATATACAAAACTACACTTTAACAAACAAAATTGTATTTGAAACTTACATTGTAAAATATATATATACGTAGATATGCGAAAGAATCAGCATCGAACACAATTGAAATTAACATAACTGCAGCGAAGGATCCAGGGAATCAACACAAATGCCACACGACTCCTTGAACAACCTCGACATCCGTTCTTGCTCGCGACACTTTACACTTTGACTGCGTCTTCTGGGACCATTCGCAGAACTCTTTGCAATCTCTCTCCCTCTCGCGCTAAGACGACACATGTGGTTTAACGAGACGAATGAAACGGGACAAATTTAAATAAAATAAAACAAAACAAAATCAACAAAAGGACACGAGGCCAGTGAAGGAACCACAGCATGAACCTGGGTGGAAAACAGTTCCTTCAACCTCTTCAACACTCGTTCACATCACACCCGCACCATTCACATATCTTTTGCCTGGTTTATTTTTCCTCTTCTTCCTCCTCTTCTTGCACTGGAAAATACAAGAAATGCTAAGAAAGGAATAAATATCGACCAAAGAACGAATAAAGGATAAATTCAAAATGTAAAAATTTATACACTTCAACGTTTGGATCAAATGGCAAAGACACGGAAGCCTCCCCAGGAAAGCGAGCCTTCACACAAGTCATCTGTATCGTCTCCATGACCTATCCACACATTTTTGGAAACTCTCCTCCTATTGCGCTAAAACAACACATACAAGATCAGGGAGACAAGCGAATGAAACACCATATAACACAGGACAAAGTTAAAGTAAATTAAAAACACATACTTGCACAGCTTGTATCAGTGGAGATACTTCCATGTCCATGGCCTAATATAACTTGTATTCACTAAAACATAAAAACCATTGATTAAAACCCGTAAGATGTGGACAGATAATAAATAACAAAAACTCATAACACGCCGTTATGAATATAAGATAACCTCAAATTGCCAAACTATATACCTCATGGAACGAAACCGTCACACAATACAGACAACAGTTTACGATATTTTTCATGAAAGAATAAATTGAGCCTCACCATAAATTACGCAAAAACATTATTATGGGAGAACAACGATTACGCGTGCCACCTGAGCGAAAAGCACATACAACAATGAGACATCAGCCGTCCCCCCTACAGCCATGCGCACGTGCGCCACAGAGGGACATAGACCATTCTCGCAGTATGAGCATAGAAAGTTCCAAAATTCTCCCAGACGCATCGTACATGCAGCTTCAGCAAGGACACGTTGCCACGCGCCTTGAACGTTCTCACAAGCATCAGCAGGAAGGATTCCAGAAGCATCGCAGACGCGACTTCAGCAAAAGACGAAACCAGTACGACATCCACACCTTCTCACGTAGCGGCGATAGAAAACTGGGAACCTGAGATACTACTAGTAAGCAAGGCAATCAAGAAGATCCACGTGCTTCAGGACTACGAGAAATTAAGAAATCAGCGATCACCAAAATCCACGTTCTCTCACGTACACCAGCGGAAACCTCGAAACTGCGGCATTGCGATTCTCACGGCAATCAACTGTCATGTGACTATTACCCCGTGGGGGATTTGATTATAAATAAGCGTAACAACATAGAATCAGGCTCACTATTGTATTATTTTGACGTGTTTACACTGTCACTCTGTCCGTTTGTCTCGAAAAAAATCAAGTTAGTAAAAATTTATAAGTGTTAATTACCGGTTCACTATTGTATTATTTTTGAAGTGCTTACACCTTCACTCTGTCAGTCTGTCTCAATTGAAATTTGTAAGTGTTAACTACAATTAGCATTCGAGAATCAAAGTGTTTATACCGTCACTCCGTCAAGTTGCCTCGTAAATAATTGTCTCTGTCAAAAGCAAGTTAGTAAAAGTTTTATAAGTATTAACAAGCGAGTTACCATCTAATTAGTCAAATTGTTTATACCGCCACTCTGTTAGTTGTCTCTAGAATAATTGCATCAAACGAAATTTATAAATGTTAACCCCGATGATTGTTCAACGAAATAAGTGTCAAAGTTCGATTAACCGCCGAATTGTATAATAGTACATAACTGACTCCGCACATATTCGAGGTAAAAATTTTAAATCTGTAAATCCTCTTCTCTTTTAACTTCGCAGACGTACAATGTTTAGTATCTGAATAAAGGTATCCGTTGGCAGTTATAATTGACAAATAAAAATATCAAGCATACAATTTACATAAATTTTATTTGAAACATCTTGAATTCACAATGACCGTTCGCTGTATCAACTAGTGATTAGCGTGTCTTCAATCACAGAAAACACTTATGGTTTTCGTGTTTCTCTTCCCACTGTTAGCACATAGCTCATCTTTAGGCGAGACCTACGAAGCCACGCTTGTTGTCCACAGAGAACACCGTCGTCAATAGATATATTCGTTCTTGCTTACGACTCCATAAATTGCCTAGAATAAAACAATTTGTTTCCAAATTAAAATAATTATTCGCTGTGTTAACCTGTGACTACGGTGCTTTCAAATTCTGAAAACACTTACGGACCTTCGCGCTCCTCTCCCACTGTTAGCACATATAGCTCATCTTTGGGCAAAGCTTGCGAAACCGCACAGGTCTCACACAGAGAAGAACATTAATTTCATTTTGATTGTATTAAATACTAAAAGCAAGAAGGAAATCATAGAGACAATAGGCATCTTAGTAATAGACAAACTGAACACTAGTTTAATGATTGAGCGCTGCCAAAATTAAAAGAGAGGAGAACAGGCGTGACAAAAATTAAACGAAACCAATCATATCACGCCGAAAATACATCTGCTCCAAACGAATTCAGAGATACAACCAGTAGAGATAGATTCTGTCAATAATGAAACTAACATAACAAATCTCGTCGCACTAAACCACTTGTAAAATTTATCCGAAGAAGAGATCCTCGTACTTGCTATATTTACACATACATATTTATATATTATAACATTAAAATCGACACTGTAACAACTTTAATTGAGCAAGGTCTGAATAAATTATAATATATCGATACCATCCCAACCCAGCCACACGAAACAAATTTGTGTGGCAATACCAACTGTTTATTTTGATAATTTTAATCCACTCCGGCGCTAGTATTCCTGCCCATAGCAGGTTAGCCAAAAACGTGGAATTTACTTCCCAGTCGCATTAAACGCTAATTAACGCTACCTACGAATTTCTAAGTAAATAAACGAACTACTAAAGTACGACCCCCTTGATTAAATTATAATACAACGTCAAGTGCAACGATTGGAAACACCCAGGAACTAGTGTGCGCCATCAAGGTTGCGCCTAGTTTGGGAATCCATTCGAGTTGTCACGAAGAGTCGCCAAGTTCGCCAATTTCTACTAGTCGCGAGTTATAACAGCACTCATAATATGTTGACACTTTTAACAATAGCAATATACATATACACGTATAGAATTATAAAATAGGAATAACAAAATTTATAAGACAAAAAGGGGAGAAAGAGAGTAAATATAGAACACACAAAAAAAGGAAAAAAAGGGAAAAATATATATGTCGGAGATGAAAGAACACTGGAATCATTGGAATTTTGGGAAAATACCGCAACGTTGTAATCTAGTTTCTATCATAGCTGTAATTAAACAATTGTAGTTATTCATTCCGATGATAATTGTTTGAGATTTGTGATAGTGAGATTGGGTTCGAGGCGACAACTGGTCGCCGAACGTAGCCACGGTCACGGGAT